>JAAAKG020030137.1:0-19660 GCA_010014905.2 Druon quercuslanigerum
CAGGGGCCAACTCGAGCGGCCTGAAGCGGCTAGGCAAATTTTATGCGTGGTTATAGAATCCGGAGTCTCAATTATTAAAATAAATTCTTATACTCCCAGGGCCCCAGACGTTTGAGATCCGCCCCTAAAAATCCGTAAATCTAGTTTCCAGTGCCAAAATCTTCACCGAAAATTATTAATTATTGTCTAATGTATTAGAGTCGACTGAATTTTGAAAACGCGTGCAATAATTTATGGATTGGTATTCTAATTCACTATTTTACTAAAAATGTATCTAAAAAAATAAGCAGAAGTAAAATACGAAAATGCCCCCTAGACCTGAATTAGACCCCAGAAATGTTTGATTGGTCGAAATAAATCTCCAGACATTAGCACTTCCTTTAGCTTTTCATATCAAGAAATAATAGCATTAATAATATAAATCAGCATTTTGAAGATATTTTATTTTTATCAGATACTTTGCAAAATATTTATCTAGTAAATATGTTAATAATTATATTTATAATAAATTATAGAAGAATTCGTCAAGCTGATTGGAAGAGAAGGTAGTGGGGGGATAACCAATCAACGGTAATTGAAATGTAATGACTTAGTATGAACTACAGAAAGACAGTGCTTGAGAAATATACTTGTGTGGCCCGCAGAAGAAGGTGGCATTGTAGGGTGCATTACGTATAGATACGACAGTGTGGATTGTTCTTGATTGTTCACTCGGCAAGTAAATTAAATGAGAAATAAAATAATTTTTAAATAAAAAGTTAAAAGAAAAAGTTCTGAATCCTTTGACGAAGAAGTAAAATGGAAATCGAAAATAAGCCTGTTTGCAAAAACCAAGTGACGCCACCGGAAGTTCCAGCAAGTGCCTCTTCAGAGCTTACGTGTACACGAATCCCTAAAAGGGGTTGGTTTGATGATTTTTTAGAATCAAATAAGGCTAAAATATTATCTCCAGTTACGCGTGAAGTTTTTTTTCGAGAAGATGCCATGACGAGAGAATCGGCACAGAAAAATAAGCAGATGGAAATACCAATTGGCAGACTTCCTCTGAATTTCGTCCCCTTATTTTTCCTTAATAAGAATAATCGGGGCACTAAACGAGACGCTGGCGATACGAGAGAAGACGACAGGAGGAAGAAACCTAAATTGCTTGCGGAAGGATAAAAACGACTTCCGAACGGCCCTTTTCAGGGCCAACAAATATTTTTGACGTGGTACAAAATCTTATTTCTCAAACATAAGTTTACATTTGTGTAAGTTTTTTAATTTATTTTACGTATTGATTTTTGTACAAAGTTATAGCATTTTTATTATTTTGGACATTCTTTGTTGCAGAGATTATTGTAAAGTGCACAATATTGTCTGACTCAACTTAAAATTTTTTTTTCAAATAATACGTTTTTGTTCAAATACAGACAATTCGTCACAAATTATTTTTCATCTATTTAAAAATTATTTTATATTTTAAGGTCCAATTTCTTTATATTGTCTTAATGGAATTTTTGTTATTACTACAGACTGTTATTTTTGAAAAGCTAAGAACTTGAGAAAAAATAACCAAATTTTGCATACATATACAGGGTTCCTGCAAGATCCCAATTTCAAAATTCTCTGTCCACTTTTTCAATTATTTGGAACGTTATAATTTTTTTTCTTCATAGAAATAACCTTACAGTTCAAACAATAAAGTTACTGTAAAACATGTTTGCTTCTAAATTTATTTGAGAAACTTTTAGTAACAATAGTGTTATATACAGTTGTATGAGGGGCATTACACAAAATACGTTATACATACGTAATATCCATGAACTATGGACCAAATACTTAAGTTTTCATGTATAACAGTCCGATTTTAAAAAAAAAACAATAGAATAGTTAAATTGACAGTTCAACCTATTAATTATTAACAAAGAGAAAAGTAATTAAAAATTAAGCAGAAATTTAATTTTGAAACCAAAGAGAGGAGTTTCGAATGAAAGAGTTTACTTTCAACCAAAATTTTGAATTTTTGAGACAAACAGGCGATTTTTCTAACAAAATTATTACATTTTCAACAACAAAAAAACGCCTTTTTTAACAAAATGAATGAATTTACACCAGTAGAAGATAAATTTTCTAAAAAAAAAAAAAATAGAATAGTTAAATTTACATTTAGTAGAATAAAGTTTGAATAAAAAAAAATATTTTCAAAAAAGTAGTTAAATTTTCAACCAACCCTTTTATAGAGTTCTAAGCAAAAATATTGTTCGATAAAAAAAGAATATTTAAATTTTTAGTTTAAAAGTTCATTTTTACCACGATTTTCCAACCAACTAGTTAAGTATTCAATTTAAAAAGCTCAATTTAAAAACAAATAATGGAAGAATTCAATTTTCATTTAAATCAATTAATTTTCAACCAAGTGATGAATCATCGATAAAAAAAATAATTCAGAACGAAAAGAGTAGTAGTTCATACATTAAATGAAAATGTTTAACTTTTCACTCAAAATCAGTTGAATTAAAACAAAATTGTATTTTCGACAAATCAACTGAATCCTCAAAACAGGCATTTAATGTTGAAACATAAAATATGAATTTCGAACAAAACAGTTGATTTTTAACAAAAAATTTTAATTTTTTAAGGCATTAAAACGATTTTTCTAACAAAACAAATGAATTTTCACATGAAAAAGATAGATTTTTTACAAAAATAAAATAGTTAAATTTATATCTAGAAAAAAAAATTGTTAATAAAAAAACATTAATTAAAAAAAAAAAGTTAAATTTTCAGTCAAGTAGACGAATTTTCAATCAAGACTTCTATCAAGTTCTATGCAAAAAGTTTTTTCGACAAAAATAGAATATTTACATTTTTAGTTAAAAAGTTCATTTTTAACCAAATTTATGTATTCGCAACCAACTAGTTAAATGTTCAATTTAAAAAGGTCAATTCTAAACCAAAAATGGAAGAATTACATTTTCAGTTAAATCAAACAATGTTCAACCAAGAAAACAGGAATTTGCAGGTAAATAATTAAATTGTAGTTGATATATTCACTGAAAATGTTTTACTTTTTAAGATCAAAATCAGTTGAATAAAACCAAAAAGTACGGATTTTAATAAAATTAGTTTAGTTCTCAACCAAAATCGACAATTTTTTAAATAGAAAAAAAGGAATTTTAAACAAGAGTTAAATTTTCAATCAAACAAGAATTCTCGGAGAGTAAAAAATAAATCTGATACTAAATTTTGAATTTTAAAGCCAATAAGACGAATTTTTTACCAAAATAATTTAATTTTTAACACAAAAGACGATTTTTTCAACCAAATAAAATGAAGTTTCAATAAAATACATGAATATTTAACTAAAGGAAATAAAATTAAAATAAAATAAAATAGTTAGATCTTCATTTGGAAAAATAAATTTGGAACCATAAAAATACGACTTTTTAATAAAAATATGAAGTCTCAACTAATGAGATTAATTTTTTTTATACCAAAAACAAAGTATTTGCACCTAAAACAAATACATTATTAACTTAGTATAGTACTCTTTTCTACAGAACAAACGAATTTTCAATCAAGAAGATTAAACTTCTATAAAAAAGGATCAGTTTTTCAGAACAAACAATAAAATAGTTAAATTTTCAAACAGAGAAGTAAATTCACAACCAAAAATATCAATTTTCCACCCCATAGCTTTAGCTTCCATAAAAAATTTGAATTTTTTCAAAAAACAAACTGGAAAAGGTAAAGTTGCAACTAATGCAGCTAATTTTCAAGAAAGTATTTTAATTTTAAGTATTTCCAATCAAACAATGGAAACGTTAAATTTTAAGTTAAAAAATTATCTTTAAATAAAAAAATCAATAAAATAGTAATTATGTAACTATTTTTAGTGAAATAAACCGTAACGGAGTCCAAGAATTCTTACCGGTCAAAAATTCGACTTTTTTCATTTAAAATTCATCTTTTTGCGTTGAAAATTAATCTACTTTTGTATAACGTGCATATTTTTTGTTTAATTTTTGTTGGCTGAGGGCTTAACTGTTTTGTTGAAAATTCATCTTTTTTGGCCGAATTCAACTAATTTAGTTGAAAATTCATCTGCTTGATGAAAAACTTAACTGCTTCGTTGAAAATTTTTTATTTACTGAAGTTGGAAAACCTTTTTTTTCAACTTTAAGGCTACTTCATAATTACTTGATATTAAATTTCATGGTCCTCAATCTATAGAATTACGAAAAGAATTTTTTTAACATTTTTTTTTTAATTCTAAAAACTTGGGTAGTAATTGGTTAAGTATGAAGAGGCCTTCAAGTTTACACTTCACATTTTATTTTAAATCATATGGTTTGGAGAACGAACAAAAAAATACATAAACTCACTTAGACAATTTTGAGAAACAAAATTTGTATTTTATTTATTTTGAGAAATAAAATTGAACTGTTGGAACAAAATAAAAATCTTGGTACTTGCCATTGAAATAATAAAAAAAAACATTGAGAATAAGAATGAAACTTAATACTCTGTGTGACGAAGAATTTCAACAATAATAAAAATTCAATAAGATTTTCAAAAATGACTCTAAAAATTATACTAAAGTTGTGTATTTAAAAAAAAATGAATGAGGCGGATTAATATTGTGAATACGATAATTATGTAGTTCGTCATATTTAATATTTATATAAAGTTTTTTAAATTTATGTGCACAAGTGAATGAAATATACAAAATTTCAAGTCACTAAAGCTATAAAAAAAGATGTTCATTAAATTAAAATATGTAGTAGAGTTATAAACAAGCAGAATTAAAAAAGCAAAATATATTTTTATTATACAATCGCCAAATACAGTCCCCAAATTACGTACAATAATTTGTCATTGCAATATGGCTATCTTGTAATCAAAATATATCATTGGAGATTTTCAAATTTTTTATTTTGTTACAAGGTAGAATTGAAAGATGAACTTCAATTTTCATTCTAAGTTATAGATTATAAAATCACACCCCGTATATTTAAAAAATAAAATCAATGGATTTTAAAATTGAAATGAGTCCCTTAAAATTAATCACGTATTTAAATACTATTTTTTAATAGAAAAGAAAACTATGCAAGTATATGTATTATAATTGTTTTCATACACTCAGAAAACGATTTGGTTGAATCAACAAAATTTTTGTTGATTTAACTATACAATATATAATATGCTAATTATATGGACAAAAAATATTTGGTTGATTCAATAAAAGATTGCTGTTTGAGCAATAAAGTATTTTGTTAAATTAACCAAATCTTTATGTATATCCAAGAAAACAGGTTTTTATGTTCAAGGACATTTTTTCCCTGAGTAGTTTTTAACTACCTAAAATATTGCGTACACTTTTAAAATAATTTTGGGTAAAATAACAAAAAATCCGTTACGGAAATCTTCCCGGACTAGATATTTAACATTGCACATATAATTGTCACAAAACCAGTTTTTATTTTTGTAGATCTTGAACGTAGAATTACTTATTTTAATATAGCTGTACATTTATTACACTCGTACACGTCTCCTCAAACCCAAATTTCATTTAAAAGAGCCGGCTAAAATTTGTAACATCTAAATTATGTTTTGGGAATGCTCCTGAGTATTTTAATAAATATTTTTTGTTTAAATCTTTAGGAACTAATAAGTAAAGTTTTTTTTTGATGAAAACTTTCAATTTCGCGTCCAAAAAAGTTCCCCGGTGATTAATATTGGTTGACTTTTCCCACCCTTTCAGATTTTGAAAAATGTAAAAGACATCAGTTTCTTTAAATTCTACCTTTTTTGTGCACTTTACTTAGGACTTCCAAAAAGGAAAAAATCACAATTTTCCAAATAATGAATAAAAGAAAGAGACGTTAAATCTCTTTCTTTTTTAATAATATTTTGCCCCTTTTACATCCTTCATGAAAATGGTAGAGAAATGAAATAAAACAGACTAAATTATCTTCAAAATTGAAAAAATAATTGACTATAGCTCTAACAGAATTTGTAAAACTATTATTCAGGCTAGAATATTCTTTTTTTAAATTGTTCGAAAATTTGTGCTTTTTTTGCGTTTTAGGGGTACTTTTTTAAACACAAAATTAAAAGTTTTAATTGGAGAAAACTTTACTTATTATTTTCTCTTTTCGAGAGAAAAAATCACATAAATTTATGACAAAACAACAGATATTGAATTATTTTAAACAGGACCTAGCGATTTTTTTCATATTCGGTAAAAATACTAAAGACGCATCGCCAAAACATAATTTCTAGGGTACAAAATTTAGTCTCTTTTTTTTAAGTGAAACTTGATTCTAAGGAGACGTGTGTACAATAAGTCGTGCAAAATTATAAACATGTTATTTATATTATTATCTAAATTGTAACACAGTCTTCGGATGGCTGCCTACTTAACTTATTAACAGGTACTTTTCAATCTAGTCTTTTTATGTATGTAGTGTTAATCTCAACTCTTTTAATAGATAAAAACTGAACAATAATCAAAAAATTAAATAAAAAAGGGAACTGTGTTTTTTCACTGATCGTCTTATTAGTTTTCTACAATACTATTTGTTATACAAAAAGCATTATTTAAGGAATGCAGATTCTTTATCTCTGTATTAACTGAGTACTGACTAAAAGTACGGAACGTACTTAAATAAATATATTTTTTTAGAATAATCTCGCAAACTACTGTTGAAAACGTGCGTTTAAAGTTGTCTTATTACAATTAGTTTTCTTTCTCAACTATAAGGGTTATAATTCTTAAATTCTTTCACTAATCAGCCTTCACAAAAATGCATAACATTCGACTTTTTCGGACTAAATATACGTTATATAAAACAGATGTTAAATGAAAAAAAATCTGGATATTAAATGACGTCATTTTGAAATCTAGATATCCAGAATAAAAAAACAATACTGTAGCCTTATTAATTATCGATATGTAGTTACATATATCTAGGCTTTTTAATGAAGAACTTATCACGTATCACAAAGTACAGTCGACATTATCATGTGCCACTTTACTCACAACGATTTGACACCACTGTCAAAAATATCAACATTCATTGGTCTCGAGACTATCTAATTTTCACTGAGATTACTTTCTTGTACCAAAAATTACACGATAAAATCCAACGCGTTAAACATTACTCGAAACATAGATTTTATAAATAACAAAATAATTATATTTCCTAATAATTAGAACGTGCTGTAAAATACAAATCTCAAAATGAGCATTTTTTACTTTAATTACTAGTGGATTCCACAGAAAAATATACATTTTTGATTATTTATTTTAAATTTATCTGAACTTATATTTTTCAATTCAAATTTAAAATTTCCTTTGAATCCCTAGTGGAAAAACGTTTTCATAAAAGTTACAAGAAATGCAATCATTTGTACAGGAAATTACAAATAACGACAGTATTTTCTAAAAAAAAAAAATTGAAAGAAGTTCATTTTTACTTAAGGTTGTTGTGTCAACAATAATATCTCTGAAAAAATTGTTTCTATGAGTTTTAGAATCAAAATAATAATAATGATGATATTTTAAACAAACATTTCTTTTAACAATGTTTTTTGTAAATGAATTTCATCTTACTATCGCTCCTAACTAATTTTCAAAAAGTATCTGAAGGTGAATAATGGAAGGCATATTTTTGGGAAGAAAAAATTATCTAAAGCTCTCATGTTTCCACTTTTAAATACACTTCGCTTATTTTTGGGAATATTTTTTTTTTAAAGCAGTAGGGAAAAATTAAATTACAAAAAATATTGCTAAAATAATTATGTTTTGTAAGTTTTAAACTTATTTCGTGAAAAAATAGATTATTTTTCACAAGAAATGGCTAATATTATTTTAATTCTAAAATCATAGAAATTATTCTTTTTCCAGAGACCTGATTGTTGGAAAAAAGTTTTTTTTTTTGATTTTTAGAATCAAAATAATATTAATTATGATATATTAAACAAACACTTCTTTTAACAATGTTTTTTGTAAATGAATTTCATCTTACTGTCGCTTCTAAATAATTTTCAAAAAATATCTGAAATTGAACAATAGAAAACATGTTTTTGCGAAGAAAAAATTATCTAAAACTCTTTTGTTTCCATTTTTGAATAGTATTCGCTTATTTTTGGGAATATTTTTTTTTAAAAACAGTAGGGAAAAATTAAATTACAAAAAATATTGCTAAAATAATTATGTTTTGTAAGTTTTAAACTTATTTCGTGAAAAAATAGATTATTTTTCACAAGAAATGGCTAATATTATTTTAATTCTAAAATCATAGAAATTATTCTTTTTCCAGAGACCTGATTGTTGGAAAAAAGTTTTTTTTTTTGATTTTTAGAATCAAAATAATATTAATTATGATATATTAAACAAACACTTCTTTTAACAATGTTTTTTGTAAATGAATTTCATCTTACTGTCGCTTCTAAATAATTTTCAAAAAATATCTGAAATTGAACAATAGAAAACATGTTTTTGCGAAGAAAAAATTATCTAAAACTCTTTTGTTTCCATTTTTGAATAGTATTCGCTTATTTTTTACATTGGACAAAGTTTAGTTGTCGGTAATATTTTTTTACAAAAACAAAAGGAAAAAATTCAATTACAAAAAATATTGCTAAAATAATTATATTTCATCAGTTTAAAACTTATTTCGGGGAAAAAAGATTCTCTTTTACAAGAAATAGCTAATATTATTTGAATTCTTAAAATCATAGCAATTTTTTTTTCCTCAGAGACCTGAATTTTGACATTATAAATACTTTAAAGTCCGGAAAATTAAATTCATTTTTTTAAATAGATTATTACATCCTTAAATTCGATATTTTTAACTTAAATAATTTTTTGTGCTAGCAATCATTTACATTTTTTGTAACATATCGAGTGTTTTAAATATTTGATCATCCTAGGTCGAAAAATAACTTTTTGGATGCAAAAAATAGTAAATTCTTGTATACTAGTTTCTTGTATAACACTGACATATATACCAAAAAATACACAACTCATTCAAACAATAAACAAAAGCTTTAAATGTCCTTTAATTTTTGTTGTAATTTATTATATTTATTTGTATTTCCCTGTAGAATTCATCGTATTTTTTGATACTTATTTGTAAAAGATTTTCATCCAGAGAAAAATTAAAAAAATTGATTTTGATATTGAAGGAGAATTAAACAATTTGATATTTCTGGATAACCGGAAATTTTCCAATAATTTTTTGAAGTGTCGAAAATCTTAGTTTTTATTTTTCGTATAGTCCATTAGTAACTAAAATTAAAAACGGCCACTGATTCTGAAATATAATACAAATTTTCTCCGTTCACTCTTTTTTTATTTTTCTCGACAAGGGTTCTTTCAATCAAAAAATGAATACAACAAAAAGATGTATTCCACAGAGAGTAAATCAAGACATTGTTTGGTTGGATTTTTCGAGCAGCTTTGACAAAATTGATCAGAAATTATTTATTTATCGAGAAAAGAAAACGTTGTACTTGCTTCCAATGTAGAAAGGAAAAGAATAAACTTTCTGAAATTTGTATTTTACGCGACGCCCCATTAACAATACCGCTTAAACAAGCAATAACTATTTTTTTATATAATAAAGAGTAATATCTGGTGAGAAAGTAACCTTTTTACTTACTTTTCTAAGCTGAGGATGATGTTTTATACTCCTAAGTATCGCACGTGGGGAACTCTTTTCATCGGATTTTCGAATTCTGACAGAGCTGCGAACCTGAATCGTTTCCTCAGTCGCATCTGTATTCAACGATCTTCCTTCCTCCAAGGAATTTTCATCGCTGAAATGACTCTCATCATTCGAATCCCTAAATGAAATCGAGTCGCTTAGTTTTAGATGTTCATATTCTTCAAAATCGCAGGAGCTCTCATTCGTTTCTGGAACTAATGAAGAATTAAGATTTGAATCTGGACTCTCTCTCTCATTTTCGAAATTCTTCTTAAAAGCAGAATATTCTAAAGGAGGAAGAACGATTCTAACTTCTTTTAACGAGAGACGTGTCGGATGAGGAGGCGCGACCGAATTCGAGGACCGCGTTAACGACCTTGTAAGGGGCTGATTGCTTGGTTCTTGGTCCATAATCGATTTCTCAGGGCTGCCGGCAACTATTTCTTCGGCTTTTGACTTTTTTTGCGGAGAATTTACCAACAACTCTGTAGCAACGGATTTAAGAGGCGAAGATTTGCTGCTTGTTTTCTTAAACTTGCGATTTTGTTTACGACTCAGCATCCTACGCCTATTTCTTCGTCTCCTCTTCAAAGTTCTCTGTTCTGCAGCTTTTGACCTTGTTCTCGGCGAATTTACGACCGATTCTGTAGCAGTGGATTGAATGGACGAAGATTCGCTGCTTTTTTCCGCAACCTTCAGTTTTTCTTTATGACTCAGCTGCCTACGCATATTTTTCAGTCTTCTTTTCAATCTTTTCAGTACTGTGGGACTCTTTAAAGTCAATTTCATAAAGATTGGATTAAGCACTGAATAGCCAGATCCTTTTGGTTCTGAAAGCGGATTCACAATAGAAGATCTGACTATATTTCTTGCAAGGACAACAGTTGCAACTGGTTCCACTTGATTCGGAAGGTGATTCCTCAAATAGGAAAAGGAATCGGGTGACTCTGAACGTTCATCGACACGAGTTTCGCGAATCATTCCTGGAAACTTATAAACGATTGGATCCGTGTCAACGGTCTTGTTTAAGTCTTGAAAATTCGCGAAATCCTCAAGTGTTGTCAAATCCAACCTTCTTCCTGAAAATCTTTCGGGAAATATCGGTGTGAATCTTGCTGGACGTCCAAACAAATCTTCCGAGTTTATTGAGCTTGTAGAAATACTTAATAGATCTCGAATCTTGCCTTCTCTAGCAGAGATCAACACCTCGGCTTCATTTCTAACTTGGCTAAAGCGTAAATTACGTAAAGTACTTTCCTCTTTTTCGTGCGAATCGAAACCGAGAAATTCGTTACTAGTTTCGTCATCGTCCACGATCACAGGTTGTCTGTAAACAAAAACTTTTTCGGAACACACTTCATTCGCAATGATAGTCGGTTTTCCCGAAGATCTTTTTTCGACAATGCAGCTTTCATCTTTTTTAGAATTAGAATGATCCTCGGCGCCGAGGGAAGGTGAATAATCTACGATATTTACTGGCTCGGTAGAAGTAATTTCGGGCATTTGAATGTCTTCCTCTGAAGAAGAGTCATCATCATCGTAAAGTTTGAAGGCATGAACCGACCCGGGAACTGTTGATGCGTCGCTCAATACACCATCGTCAGGCTCGCACTCATGATAGTATTTGTTGTTATTCTCGCCAATCAAACCTTCCCGAGTGCCATTCTTGTCTGAATCTTCGTCGTCTGAGCTCAAAATGATAGTTTTGCCATCGAATTCATCATGTTTCGCAGCCGGAACTACTGAAGGGGCCTGCTTTTGCAAAGGCGAACTAAAGTTTTCAGAACCTTGAGTACCAACAATTGATTGTTCCGCAACCGAAACGTTCGATTTGGTGTAATTTAAAATATTGCGAGCGTAATTGTATTGCATTTCGCATTGTGAATTTTGTGTAGTTTCTGTGCGTACTGTACGCGACAAACGCAGACAACTAAAATTAAGCTTCACTACGGTTCGTCGTCTCTCCATTTCTGTAATAAAAAAAAAAAAATTTATTCAAGGAGTTGAGGGTTATAAAATTGTTATTTCTTTTTTGAGCACAATTGGCATTTATAATGATAAATTCAGGGTATCTACTCAAATCCTGGAAAAATGTAGTAACAATTCCAGCTTTTTCCAAGTATCTCAAGTTTTTTTCATCAGGGTTTCCAGAATTTTTTTAGTTTTCTTCTCCCGGTGAATATTCGTGATTTCTCCCGGGGTATAAAAAAATTAACTCCCTTAGTGAAACCCACTGTTTTCACATATATTTTTAAATGCGGAAGTTGATAAATATGAGCAAACTATTTTGCAAGAAATTGAGTGACTTTAAATCATATGATAAGTAGGATAAAGAATTTTTTGTATCCAATAAAGGAAAATTAGCAAATGCGTTTTTATTACACACTAACGGTCAATTTCCGGATTTCTATTTGCTAACATAAAAATATGAAAACTTAAAAAAGCGCCTGGAATTAAAAAAAAAATACACGAACGATTTTGGATAATTCAATTAGAAAAGGGAGTTGAATTGTATAATTTCTAATCCGAAGCGGTAAAAGTTAAACATTTTCAATTTGAATTAGTGAATCACGAAACGATTATGACGTTATATTCAAATTTCGAAAATAGGACAATTACAAATCGTTACAAATGGAATATCACCTAAATAATTACAAATTAAAAAATTTTTCAATTTAAATAATTTTAAATTGAATGCGATTAAAATTTGACTGTTTAATATTTAAAAGTAAATTGAATCTTTCAGTCAAAGCTTCCGAATTTCTAGAATTTTAAATTATTAATACATAATAAAATTATAAGTAAACATTTCGCTGATTTAGACACATATTTCTGAAATGATAAAATGAATTGAATTATTCCACAAAAAAACTTTCAAAATAAATAGTATTTTAAATATAAAACGTTCAAAATGATTGAAAAGGACACGCTGAAACGTTAAAACTTAAACTTATGTGAACTTCATTTAAAACTGAAAAAAATGTTAGTCGCCAAAAATGACGATATTAAAACTTTCTTATGCTAAAGCTCTTTTAAATTTCAATATTTTGAAGTAAATTTTAATGACTTAAAAACTAAGAATTTCAAAATTGCTAATTATACTTTCCAAAATCCAAACAATTCAATTTTAATTGCAAAATTAAAACCTATGGAAGGGAAAAATTAAAAATTTAGCGTTCATGATAAAAATTCATAACTCTAAAATAGTACAAATTTAAAATTACAGAAATTATCCACTTACTGGTGTATCAATTTCAGATAGTTTAATTTTCATCTTTTTTTATTATGAACGAAATTTTAAATTTCAAATCTTCCTTTAGAATTATTATTCCTTCTAGAAATTTTAGAATGAAATATTTTCCAATTTTAAATGATTTATTTGTTTAAATCTTCAACTAAAAAATCGGACGATTCTAACATATTACATTGAAAATTAAAAATTTAGGTAAAGAATATAAAGAAATATTGCTATGATGTGATTTCATTTTTTGAAGTCGTACAATTTTAAGCTTTTCAGTATAAAATTGCTTTATATTTCCATCCTAATTTATTAAATTCAAAACTATCAAGGCTTTTAATTTGAAATTTTGAATATTTGAATTTGAAAATACAATATTGTGAAAATTAAAATTCGAAACATCCTAAAATCAACCTAAGATTAATTTACGAACAAACCTTTAGTTTCAAGGCCTCAAAGATTCAACTGCTTTAGAATTGCACATTAAAAACCGTAATTTTAAATTCAAATTATAGAAATTTTAAAGACGAAAAATAGATTATTGATAAGTATCACATAATGTAGTATCCAGAGATATTTAAAACGACTAGATAGATTTTTTGTTTGAAGATGTGATTTTGTCAAATCAAATACCACTGCCATTTTCACCATTACAAATTGAAGAATTTCAAATACTGCGACAAATATTGTGAATCTTTGAGGCTCATTTATTCTAAACACTTTGAAAACTAAATGCTTTATGGAAATATCTATATGGAAACTTTCAAGAATTAGAAAATTCGCGAATTATGAAAAACAGGAAATTTCCCTGTATCATATTTCTCTCCCGGTTTTCTCCCGGTGCAAGTTTCTCCTGATTGCATAATTTTTCGCAAATTTATTATCAGTTTATTATCAGATTTGAAAAATGTTCGTCTCCCAGTAAATATTCGTGATTTCTTCGGATTTGGACAAAAATTAACTCTCTTTGCAAAACACAGTTTTTTTTTACATAAATAATGAATTATTGCAGAAATCGATAAGCACCACTAAACTCTTCTTCAAGAAATCAATTGTCTTTGAATTATATAAGTAGGATAAGGAAATTTTTGTGTTTGATGAAGAAAAATGCAGAGATACATTTTACTAGACACTAGCAGTAATTTCATGCGCGCAAGTCGCGCGTTCAGGTCTCTGCATTTTTATTTCCTAAGATAAAAAATGTGCATGTTTAAAAATAAATTATAAAACCAATTTTTTAATGTTGTGTTTTAAAATTTGTTAAAAATAATTAATAATTTTCAATTAAAGACTTCCGAATTAAAATATATACACATTAATAAGGAAAAGTAATTAAATTGTGTAATTTCAAAACCTTAGAAATTGAATATTGTGAGATTAGGCCATTAAAAATTCTGAGGAAGTGAAATTTTATTATTTATAATTAAAAACGTTCAAAATTAAATAATTAAAAATTGAATCTTTTAGTCTTAAATTCTAAAATTTTTAATTAGAATTATTAATTTCAAATCTTCCTTTACAACTATTATTCAGTCTTGAAATTTTGCAATATAATATTAAAATTAAGGAATTTAAATCAGATTAAAATCCAAATTAAAAATCATATTTAACGCCCAATCATCAAATTGGTCCAAATTTGGTCGTTGGATTCTTGTTTTTTTACAGGAGTTTTAATCAATATAATATTTTTCAATATTAAATGATTTGTTTATATCTTCAACTAAAACTCGGAAAATTTTATAATATTAAATTAAAAATTAAAATAAATAATAAGCAACTATATTGCTGTAATTACTTCATTTTTACAATTTTAAGTTCTTCAATTCGAAATCGCTTTATATTTACATATGAAAATATCAAATTCAAAAGGGTTTATCAAGGCTTTTAACGTTAAATGTTGGAATATTTAATTTCTAATTAGGAACTTTAAAAAATCACAAAACGCACAAATTAATTAATTTAATTAATATTATAAGATATTCTTAAATATTTTAGCACGATGGATGAATTAAATAATATTCAAAACCTAATTAATTATTTCTTCAATTTTTCTTTTCAGTCCGTGAATTTGAATAATAATTCAAACAAATTTTTCTTTATCTACTTATATTTAAAATGTAGTGCACATTTAGGTAAATTAATATGGGTACTATATTGAGTTCAGTTTAAGCCGCTTCAAATTCCTAACTTCACGAGTAAAAATATTGATTTTTCAACAAGAAAGATGAATTGTTAACAAATCAGTTGAATTTTTAACAACAAAAATTAATTTTCTACCGAAAAGGCGAAAAAATAAATAAATTCTTAACGAAAAAGTTGAATTTTTAACTGAAAAATATCAATTTTCAAACAAATAGTTGAGTTTTGAACTAAAAAATATTTATTTTTAAAACAAATTTAGTTTAACTTTTAACTACGTAGTTTTATTTTTAACCAGAAAGATGAATTAATTACTAAAATGATGAATATTTAAATGCAATACTTTAATTTTCAAGGAAAAAAATAATTTTTAACGAAGATTAATTTTTAAACAGAAAGAATAATTTTCTACCAAGAAAGACCATTTTTCACAAAAGTATGTGAATTTTTTACAGAAAATTTAAATTTTTTACTAAAAAGACTAATTTTCAACCAAACTAATGAATTTGCAACTAAAATGATGTATTTTTATCTCGGACAGATGATTTAAAGCAAAAAGCGGAATTTTTGAAAAAAAGGTCAATTTTGGTTTTTATTTAAAACTAAAATTATGAATATTCAACTGGAATACTTGAAGTTTCAAACAAAAAGATAAATTTTCTATACAAAGACGATTTTTCTACAAAATACATGAACTTTGATCAAAATATTGGCATTATCAAATATAAGGACACATTTTTTATGAAATAGTTGAATTTGAAACTAAAAAATATCAAGTTTTAACCAAAATGGAATAGTGTTCTTTTAAAGAAAAAATGTGAATTATTAATTAAAATGATAAATTTTCCACTAGAAAACTATAATAGTTTATTTTTTAACGAAAAAGATAAACTTTTAAGCAAGAAGATTAACTTTTACAAAATAAGACGAATTTCATTGAAAATACATAAGTTTTAAATTAAAAAGACGAATTGTCAACCAACAATTGAATAGTTAAATTTTCAGTGAAAAATTAATGTTTAACCAAAGAGATGGATGAATTTTCAACTGAAAGGATGTAATTTTCAATTGGAATAGTTGCATTTCCCAATAAAAAAAAAGTAATTTACAGCAAGAATGAAACTAATTATCAAAAAATAGTTAGGTACATTTTCTTACAAAGTGATGAATTTTAACTGATCACGATAATTTTTCAACTAAATATTGAATAGTTGTATTTACAGTAAAAAAATTGATTATAAAAACAAAAAAACAAAAAAAAAAGTTTTCAACAAACTAGTTACAGTTGCAACTGAAATATTTAACTTTTTCAGTGAAAAAATTATTTTCAGTCGACGAAAAAACGATGTTTAAACCAAATATCTCGTTTTGCTACCAAGGAGATGAATTTTTAATTAATAAGATGAATCTTTAACAATAACCAAATTCTTTTTAATAAATTTAATAAAAGAGTAAAAAAATTAAGTCGGAAAGAAAAATGTATTAGTTGATATTTCAAACAAAGAGGATTTAAATTTTTATTTAAACAACAATGGAATTCAACCAAAAATAACGTACTTTCAACAAAATAGTGCAGTACATTAATATCAAGCTACTTATACCCTGAAATTTATATTGAATTTATATTCTTTGATGAAATTAAAAATAAATCTTTTGTTTTAAATTAAACATTTAGGTTGTTTCCTATTCTGATCATCAAAATACCATCTTGGTTTATTTTCTAAAACCGAATCGCATATTGGAACAGACATTCATTATTTCTAAGAACAGAACAGCATTCAATTTTTGAATTTTTTACATGCTAAATTGATATGGGGCATTTATTTGTAAAATACCTGAAAAGTTTTTATGGTAAGGACCATTTTGATGATTTTTAACTCTCTCGATATCGATAAAAAAATTCTTACTGCAGTTGTGGTAACGGTTTTGTCATACACTTTCTATTAATAATATGTATAATATTTAAAATCCAAAATAAAAAGTGTGCAATGAAAAAATAACATTATTTTTGACTACAATTATTCTATAAATCATCAACATTTTTATTTATTTATCGAGGACTTCACAGTCTTTTCCCAATTCCCATCTTTTTTCCGGTTTTTCTTTGAAATGCAAACTGAATTAATAACAAGTCTACTATTAAATTTTTGGTTAAGTTTTCATACTTTTTTATTCAAAATTCTATTATTTAGTTCAAAATTGAATTATGTTGTTTAAAATTCAATATTTTCTTTAAAAAGTCATACTTCTTAGTTCAAAATTCGTCTTTCTGGCTTAAAAAATCAAGAATTCGGTAGCGAATTTAACTTTCTTTCTTCTTTGAATAAAATACAGCTATTTAGTTCAAAAAAATTTGTCTTATTTGAGAATTCAGGTACTTTGTATTATATTTTTTGTTAACAATTGATCTCCTAAGGTGTAAAATTCAACTCATGGATTTAAAGTTCAACTACTTTCTTATAAGTTCAATTTTTTGTTTAAAGATTCAGAATTTTAGTTGAAAATTCGTTTCTTTTTGTTTTAAAATTAATTTTTGTAACCGAAAATTTAACTATTTTGTTGAAAATTTATATTCTAGGATTAAATATTCAACTTTTTTGTAGAAAATTCGTCTTTTTTACTTGGAAATTTAACAATCTGGTTAAAAATTCAAGTATTAGGTAAAAAAAATTTCGTTATAAAGAAAATAATTTTTTTAAATTAAAAATTAACTCTCCTAAATGAAAATTTAACTACTCCATATTTTGGGATGAAAATTCAACTATCTGGTTTAAAAAGTAAATATTTTTTTAAAAATTTGTGTTTCATAGCAAAAAATTCACCTTTTTGATTAAAGTATTTTGTTGAAAATTCCACTATTTCGTTAAAAATGTATGAACTTTGATTGAAAATTCATCTATTCTGGCAAAAAAAAGCATCCTGGTTAAAAATTCAACTATTTATTGAAAATCTAAGTCTTTTGTTACAAATTTATCTTTTTCGGTAGAAAATTAATCTTTTTGATTGAAAATTCAACTATTTGGTTCAAAATTCAAGTCGTTTGTTAAAAATTCGTAATTTTCGGTTGAAATTTAATCTTCCTAAGTGGACAATTCCACTATTTTGTTAAAAATGTATGTATTTTGTTGAAAATGAATTTTTTAATATAGAAAATTAATCTTTTTGGTTGAAAGTTCAACTGCCTGGTACGCGGTTCGAAATCCAGCAAACATATTACGCAATTTAGGCACGTTCCCTAATCAACCATTGAGACAATTTTTCAGTATGTTGTGATTCTTTGAGATGGTGGATATATTATTTTAGCTGAATAGCGAAGAAGTCGAAAGATTTTTTTTAAGGAAAGGTATCGAAATTGCGACATTTCAGATTAGTGACCCGAAGCGAAAACTTAAAATCAAGGGCTTGCCTTCCAATTTAAAAATTAATTTTGTATCACCTCTAAATATTAATTAAAAATTGTATTTAAAAAACTACGCTATTTTTTCCGACAGGAACTTAATGCAATGCTGCGAAAAACATTTCAGAAATTCGAAATCTAATGTTCTTTGGGCCACCCTATAGTGTCTAATCAATGAATGATTTTGAATTCCCGGCCAATTGTTACTTTTTCCCTGTCAGTTTAAGTATGTACACTACGTACAATCAATCTCAAAAGTTGCCTATCTTTAAAATGATTTATGAAATCCACAAAAATAGAATTCATATTAATTTCTGTAAATCTTAACGGAGGCTTCTAAGGAAACTTCAGAGAAAAAAAAATTCTGGTCAAAATTTGTTCTTTTCTTTCTATTCAGGACAAAGTTACAATTCTTATTTAATCCTGATGATCAATGTCGCAGTTTATTCTTCGAAGGATGTTCTACATTTCTATTTGGGTGGATTTTATTTATTTTTTAATAATTTAGAAATCATACAGTTATATTAATGTTATAAAAATTATAATTTAAATTTTAATTAACACCACCCAAATAGAATGACAGAGAATCATTTAAGAGTAAAATGAGGCCTTGATCATTAGGATTAAACAAGAATTGTAACTTTTCCCTAAAAAAAGCAAAAACTAAAAATTTAAATAAATACTGTTAAAGAAACAATTTTAACCTGTACTATTTTGTCTAAAGTACACTCACATGCTTCTGTCAAGATTTCCAGAAATCAATAATAAATCTATTTTTGTCGATTTACTAAATTACTAAAAAGATTGGCGACTTTTGAGATTAATTGTACGCAGTGTACATGCTTAAAAGATTTTAGAAGATTTGAATGGTTACAATTTTTTTTCAATGTTTCAAAATTTTCTCCTTCTAAAAGGGTATTTTTGAGAAAAAAATTATAATTCTGAGTGGGACATCAATTCATTTTTGTCAGTCGTGTAGTCCAATCAGAAAGTGTCCCGGCGGACTTTTGAAAATTACTTAAAACTTTTAAAAAATATCCAGAAATTTAGCGAAAATTTACTGAAAAGTTCCTGGAAATTTATGGCAACTATTGAGAATTTTTTAATATTCATACACGGAGAGAAAAAACACGGCATTATACCATGAAGTTGCAAGGTATAATACCATGCAAGTTCTCCTGGTATTAA
>JAAAKG020030148.1:0-19660 GCA_010014905.2 Druon quercuslanigerum
CCGAAAACCTAGAGGAACTGTCTGTAAAGCGTGAGGTAAATGTGTCCGAGCGCGTAGCGCGAGATGAATACCTAATCTAGCGCGAAGCGCGAGATCCAACAGGTGCGTGCCTTAGCCGCGCTCAAACTTGCGAGCGAAGCGAGGTGCGCGCAAAGCGCGCAATGAAAATGTGCCCGCGTGGCGGGCAGATTTTTGAACTTTAAATTTATTATTTTAGTGCTGATTGAAAAATTGACAATATTGACCAAATTAAACTACTGTTCGGTAAATTTGTTGTTTTTCTTTAGTTGAAAATTCAACTGTCTTTTTAAAAATTTATGTATTTAGTTAAAAATTTGTTTTTTTTTGTAGAAACTTAATCTTCTTGTTCGAAAATTTATCTTTTCGTTTGAAAACTTAATTATTTCAGTTAATCATTCATCATTTTAAATGTAAATTCATATTTGTTGTTTAAAATTAAACGGAAATTCGAATGTCCATTTTTCATTGAAAATTTATCTTTTCTTGTTCAAAATGCAAACTAAAAATTTAAATATTTCTTCGAAAATCCAAATATTTGGTAGGTTTTTGTAAGCTAGTTTTCCTGTTTGAAAATTCTTCCTTTCGGTTCAAAGTTCATGTATTACAGTTAAATATTTATAATTTTAGTTGAAAATTATTTAGTTGAAATATGAGCTGTTCGCTTGAAAAATTGTTTTTTTTTTTTATAAACCGAATTTTTTCCCGAAAATGTAACCATTTTATTCAAAATTTGTTTCTTTCTCGTTGAAAATTATTTTGCTTTTTAAACTGAGACTGTTATTCCGATTCAATTATTCCACAATCTTAGAAGAAAATTCATCTCTTTGGTTAAAAATTAGATTTTTCCTTTTTTTAATAATAACGGTCTAGCCGGGTAAGCATGAAAAAGCGGCCCCGCTCTTATCAGGCCGAAATAAATGTCAAATGTTCATCGTGAGGCAACAGGAAACCACGGAGGATTTCAATCTTCAAATTGCATTTATTTGGAAGTTATGAAGGTGGCAAGGAAAATCAAAAAAGTTGTTTTTCTCGAAAACCGCTTGACCGATTTTTATGAACAAAATATATGTTATGGAGACTGATAATACAATTTTTTCATGGTCAAAGTAACAAATAAAAAAAAAACTTTGAATTTTTGTTAAGTCACTACAAGCTTTTATTTTCTATAGACAATGACAATATGAGATTTATTTAAAGTTACAAAACATTATGAGCCTAGTTTAATAAGTTTTATGGTAAAGACTAATAGTATCAATGAGAGGAAGAAGATTAAGCCTTCTCCTCTATTTAAGTAAAACTCAGATATAACTAATGCTTTGAGCGCGTTAGTTGCATAAGGTTGCACCATCTTCGCATGAAACCGTGCGTAATTCCAAGTTTTAGTGTATTCATTATTTTGTGGCAAATACATACGAATCTTTCTTTGCGCTTGCACTTGGGCAGCGAACTTATTAGTCGCAGTTAGCACTTACTCAAAAATGAGCAATAAAAAAAGTGATCGTGATTAAAATAAATAATTATTACACATTGCACAAGAATGCGCGCCAACAGAGACCAGTCAGCCCGCTTCCCCGACGCAAGCGCAACAAAAAGTTGGCCAACAATGGGATCACTGTTACAGTATGAGCGGCTTTCACTTGTTTCACAATGCAGTTGTCATTTATTTCCAATGTTTTGACATCTCGAAGATTTATTACTGTGTTGATAATAATATCATGACTGTCCAATAGGCAAACAAATTATCGATGTCTTAGAGACGTCTTCGGGACATCCCTAATACGTCTTTTGGGACATGTCCTAAGGACGTCTAGTGTTGTAGGAAAGATATCCCGAGAACGTCCTATGTCTTTAAGACATATTTACGACATTAGGCGTCCTAGACACGTTAACTGGGCTGACATTGGACGTCCTAGGAACGTCCCAAGGACGTTTTTGAGATGTTCATTGTTTCGTGCCCACTGGGTAAAGTACTAGCATGTATTTTTACAAGCAATATATATATATATATATATATATATATATATATATATATATATTCATTATAAATATATTCATTTAGATAATAGAAGCCAGTAGTCACTAAAAAATGCGCCGCATACTGTACCTCTCGGTTGGTGTGGAGACTAGAAGACACATTTTCAACCCGACTCTCGGCAACAATAATTAGAAAAATTGCTGAAACAGGTAGAATGCAATTTTTAAAAATATTTGATCTTTTTCCTCCTGATAATTTTCTTCTGATATTTTACTATAAACCCTGTGACTCCAGTTTACCGAAGTTTTCGGACATGGCTTCAATGACATTTACGGTAAATCAGGGTTCTACGGAGCTTTCTTCTTGTGACTATATATAGTCATGTGCGGTTTCCGTATGGTATAAAAAAATAATTTTTATTTTTTTAAACTATGGCGCACCAATCCGATTAGTTCGGGGAAAAATATGTTAATCTGGGGGATGTATAAATTTTTGTGTAAAAAGATGGTTTATGCAGATGCTTTTTATTTTGACCATAAAATTTTCCTGAATTTTATGGAAAATTGTCTTATCAGTCTCCATAAGATATATTTTGTTCATAAAAATCGGTCAAGCGATTTTCGAGAAAACCCAATTTTTGATGTGTCTTTCCCCCTCCATAACTTCAAAAAAATGCAGTTTGAAGCTTTGAAATCTTTGTAGTTTTTTGCTACCTCAGGATGAACATTTTACATGAATTTCAGCCTGATGCGAGCGGTGGCCGATTTGCCACGCTCACCCGGTTAGACCTATTAATTATTCAATTTTTGGTGGACAATTTTTTTTTTAGTTAAAAATTCATATTTTTTTGGTAAAAATTAATCTTCATGGGTGAAAATTCATCTTTTTGGTAAAAAATTAAATCATTCTGGTTAAAGATTCATCTTTCTTGTTTAAAATTCGTTTATTGCAGTTAAAGATGTACAATTTTAGTTGAAAATTCATCACTTGGTTTTAAAATTTTACTATTATTTTAAAGTTATTATTACTTTTTTAAATGTTAGTTTTTTTTTGTGTAAAGTAATTTTTTAACTGAAAATTCAACTTATTCCAATTTAATATTCTATGCTTTCCGTAGTTTCTAACATTCTTCTGTTTGGTTAAACATTAATTGTTTGAACTTAAAATTTAATTCTTTCAGTTCTGATTGACAAATCGACAATACTGACAAAATTCAACTATTTTTCGGTAAATTTTTTGTTTTTTTAGTTGAAAATTCCACAGTTTCGTTAAAAATTTACGTATTTAGTTAAAAAATCGTATTTTTTGTAGAAAATTAATCTTTTTATTTGAAAACTTATCTTCTTGGTTACATTTTTTTAAAGAACTTAATTACTCCAGTTTAATATTATCCTCTTAATTGAAAATTTATCTTTTTTGCTTAAAATTGAACTATTTTAATTGATGATTCACTATTTAGTTCAAAATTCAGATGTTTGGCTAAAAATGAATTTTTTAACTGAAAATTTAGCTTTTCCATTGTTCGTTGAAAATTGATGTCTTTGCTGAAAAATCGCCTTTTTTGATAAAAAATTAATCTGCTTGTTTAAAAATTATTCTTTTTGGATAAAAATAAAACTCCTTGATCGAAAGTTAAATTATTTTCTTTAAAAATCTTCTTTTTGTTTAAAATTAATCTATTCAGGTTGAAGATTCATCATTTTAGTTAAAAGTTCATTGCTGTGGTTGAAAATTTCTTTGTTTCTCTGGTAGAAAATTAATTTTTCAAACTTAAAGTTGAACTTCCATTTTTGGTTGAAAACTTATCTATCTTATCTATTAACTTATTTCACTTTTTTTGTTAATTTTTGTAACTGAAAATTTAAGTATTGCATTTTTTATTAATTTTTGTTGAATTCAACTGCTTCCTTGAAAATTCATGTATTTTGTTCAATGTTCTTCTTTTTAGCTTAAAATTCATCTATTCCAGTTCGAGATTCATTATTTTCATTAAAAATGATCACTTCAGTTTAAAGTTTCTTTGCTTTTTAGTGAAAAATTCTTTTTTTTTTAACTGAAAATTTAACCATTCCCCTTTTTTGTTGAAAACTTATTATTTCTAGTTTAAAATTCCACTGTTCAGTTAAAAAATGATATTTTTAAATTGACAAATCAACTATTTGGTTGAGAATTCATGTACTTTTTTGAGAGATTGTCTTTTTGGTAGAAAAATCCACTATTCTTTTGAAAGTCCTTTTTTTTGTTCAAAATTAATGTTTTTAACTTAAAATCTAAATATTTCATGTATTGTTCGAAATTAATATTCTTTAGTTGAAAATTTAAGTATTTGTGTTGTTTAGAAAGAACATCTTGAATTTAAAAAAAATTTTGCGTTTAGTGGCAAGTATGAATTTTCTACTTTTAGTTGTCCAGGAAAATTTGAGAAACTTGTTCGGGGAAAACCGTGAAATGATCGATCATTTTTACTCGTCAGCCCAGTCGTCAAAATGTTGAAGACCAATAAGCTAAACCAAAAAAAACACAATGTACTTTTATTTTTCTGCAGATCAGAAAAAATCTCTAGTGCGGAAAATGAAGATGCCGGCGAAAAACGTCGCGGACTGGACATCGGAAGATGTGTCAACCTGGTTAGAGGAAATCGGCCATGGAAGGTTTTCCTACCTCTTCCGCGAGGTGCACGACATCGACGGAAAGGCCCTTCTAACCCTGCGAGAGGAAGACTTAAAATCTTCGGCGATGAACATCAAGAAGATCGGAGACATTAAGAGGCTTTACATCAGTATAAAACAGTTACAAAGAGACAATATCTCTCTTCTCTTCGAGCTGGGACACGTAGATCTGTTTTCAAGTTCTAATTTCTACTCGTCGCAAAGACCAGAGGTAGGGAAAAAAACTTGATTACAGGGTGGCCGCTGGGCCGGGAAAACGGGAATTTTTTTAAACCGGGAAATGATAGTGAATTTATTTTTTGACCGTGAATTTTGCAAATTTCTACAGGAAAAATCTGTCCAAATTCGATTTGAAGAGTTTTTAAAATAATTAGTTAAATTATTATCTTTTTCAATTATGCTATTATTTAGTTTACAGTGCGTAATTCAAAAATCTTTAGCCTTAACAATTTTCCATTTTAGATTTTTATTTTTTAACTTACATTTTTAATGTAAACAATTTAAAAATGCTGTCTTGATGACTTGAACAATTAAAAATTAAAAGCGTTTAATCTTGAAAATTTTAGATAAAAAATTTGTATTTAATTAATAAACAAAAAATAAATAATTGCTTTTATGGATCTGCGCTTAGTATTAAACAGTGAACAATAAACGATTTGAGAAAGCGATTTTAAATCAGTTCAAAATTTAAGAAATTTCAGATTTTAACATTAAAAATTGATCGGTTTTAAATTGAAAGTCTTAGTCATTAAAAAAATTTGAATGCCTGACCTAAACTTAATAAACTATTTTAAACTTTAAAATAACTTCATAATAATATATTCCTAACTAAAGGCTTTTGTTAACTTAAAAATATTGTTTTAGTCTAAAATATTCTATTTTTAAGTCATTCAATTTGAAATTTTTGAATTAAGAGAATGATTAATTATTGTATATTGAGCAGTATTTGACTTTTCGTTTAAGACAAGTAAATTGAAACCAAATATTTAAAAGTAAATAATTTTAAACTGAATTGTTTGACATAGGAAGCCTGGAATCGTTAAAATTTCGAAGAACCTTTAAACTTTCAACGTTACAATTTTAATTGTTGTATTTAAAAAATGTTTGATATTTAAGTGAAATTGTTGAATTTCGAGGTATAATGTACAAATAAACATTTTTAGAAAAAAATTAAGTAATTTTAAGAGATATTTAGGAGTTTTTAAAAGATTCTAAATTATCATGCCAGTTTTAAACAGTTTTATTAAATCTGTCAGACTCTTTTTTGAAAATGTTGTAAATCTTGTTAAATCTTTTTGAATATCTCGTAAATATCTTGTAACGCTCCTAATTTTTTTGTTTAAAATCTGGAAAAATTTACATTTTGTTTTAAATTAGATTAGTTTAAATTAATTAAATTAGATTAAGTTTTAAATAATTTTGAATATTTTCAAAATTTCTATATATCTCTTGAAATTACTCAAATTTCTTATACAAATAATAAATGTTAAATTGTTATTTATACATTAATATTTTAAGGAAATTTTTTTAAATTTGCAGGACTTCCTAAAAATTGTAGGAATAATCGAATTAATTTTGACAGATATTTAGAAGTTCTGAAAAAATTTCATAAAGTTGAAAAAATTTAAAACAGCTTCTAGATTTCTCAAGATTTTAAAATAACATTTTAAAGCTCTTCAAGCATGTTTAAACTATTTAAAATGTAATTAATTGAATTTCTGGTTTGAGAAGTGTTCAGTTAAAAAAATTTTAATTTTTCAATCTTGAATGTTTCTAGTTTGAAATTCCTTAAAATTATAAACTTTTGAAAAATTTAAAGTTCATTGGTTTTATAATTCAGAGTATTGAAAATGATAAAGTGGATTTATATTTTTTTGTATTGAAAATTATGTTTACCTTATGTTTTACACGTGTAAATTATTGAGCATTTGCATGCAAAATTGGACAATTTTTTAGCTTTAGTGTTCGATTTTTTTAATTTCATTGACAGTTAAAAATGTTTGCGAACCGGGAAAACCCGAAAAATGAGCGGGAATTTATTTCTTCGATTAAAACGGCCACCCTGTCATTAGCTGGGGAAATGTTTAATTCCTCTTTTGTTAGATTTTGTATCCTGTTTCAGATTCCAAGCGCGGGTGGGACGAACAACGAGGGCTCGGTTGAGCACGAGTTCTACTCGGCTTCAGTTTCGGAAGACGGTCATGCCTCCCATCTACCACCGGAGATTTGGAAGACGTTCATTAGCTTAGCGTATTTATTTATCGTCACTTGGATTACTGCCTTTGTCATGGTGATTGTTCATGACCGTGTTCCTGACATGAAAAAGTATCCTCCTTTACCTGATATTTTTTTGGACAATGTACCGCACATTCCGTGGGCTTTCGATATGTGCGAAGTCACTGGAACCCTACTTTTCGCTATATGGTTGGTCGTTCTGATTTTCCACAAATACAGGTGAGTCTACATGTGACCGGTGAATTGATATCTCTTTCAGTTATATCATTCAATTTGCAATGCGCAATTCAAAAGTCCTTTCCTTTAAAAATTCTTTATTTTAGATTTATATTTTTAACCGCATATTTTTAATTTAAAGAATATTAAAGTGCAGTCTTGAAGACTTAAATAATTAAGTTTTCAAAGCATTTAAAGTTGAAGAATTAAAAAAAGAAGTATCATTTACGAACTGTAAATATAAATAAATGAATAAATAATTTTTAAAATGGATCTGAACTTTATGTATTAAAAACTGAACCATAATTTGTTTAATAAAACGGTTCTAAATTCGTGCAAAGTTTAAGAATTTCCAGATTCGTACTGTTTTAATTCGAAAGTCTTAGTCATTAAAAAAATGTATAGATGCGATTAAAACTTAATAAACTATTTTCAACTTACAAATAACTTAATAATAATATATTCGTAATTAAATGTTTTTATTAAATTAAAAATATTTTTTCAGTCTAAATTCAGTCTAAAACTTTTTAACCCATTTAATTTGAAATTTTGTAATTAAGGAAAAGAATAATTATTTAATATTTAGCAATATTTGACTGTTAATTTAATACTAGTAAATTGAAGTCAAATACTTGAAAGTAAACAATTTGAATTTGAATTGTTTAAAAAAGTAAGGTTTGCATTGTTAAACTTTCGAAAAGTTTTTAAACTTTTAACGTTACAATTTTTATAGTTCTATTTAGAAAATGTTTAAATTGTAACCGAATTTGTTGAATTTCTATCTTGAAATAATAATTGAACACTTATTATTTTTAGCTGGCTCGTAGACAAAAATTGCGTAATTTTAAGAGATATTGAAAAATCTTGAAAAGATTAAACTTCTAAATATATTTTAAAATTAATAGAATTTGTCCTACAATTTATAGAAAATCCTGCACATTTTTTTTAAATCCTTAAAATCTTCCAGGGTCTTTTTGGACAATTTTGGAAATCTCTTCAAATCTCTTTAAATATTCGTTTAAAATAATTGTTCAAATTGAAAAATCATTTTCAATTTTCCTAGGAATATTAAGAAAATATTTTAGTTCTTTTAGAGCCTTTCACAATTTTTAAAAAGTTTCCAAATTTTTTGGTTGAAATCTGCAAAAATCTACATTTGGTTTTAAATTAGGTTGTGGGCATTTGTGCCGAAATTTTGGTACGAATAGTCGAAATTTGTCGGTCCACACTTCGATTAAATTATTTGACATCTAAAGTTCTATTTTATTTTCGAATCTTCTTAAAACTTCTAAGTAAATAATAAATAAAATAAATAAATAATAAATAAATATTTTTTAATGTTTCTCGCTTAAAAAACTTAATAATATAATTTTGAAAATTTTTTAAAGTTCATTGATTGATTCTTCAATTTAGAGTATTGAAAATGTTAACGTTTATTTATTTTTTAGAACCTAACCTAAATTTATGAAATCTATTTTTTCTGAATGTTAAAAATTCTTAATTTTGGAGTTTATATGCATTTCATTTAAAATTGTTTAATTGAAAAGTGTTCCTACCTTCTAGTTTACACATGTAAATTATTGAGTATTTAAATACAAAATCAAATACAAAAAGTTTTAAACTTGAATTTTAAAAGTTTAAAAATCAATACTTCCACTTTAAATGCTTAATTTTGCTGTTTTCTATTACTTTAAAAGATGTTTAGAATAGAGTTCGATTTGTAAAATTTTACTGCCCGCAAAAATGTTTGCGAACCAGGGAAAACCCGGGAAATGACCGGGAATTTTTTTCTTCGATTAAAACCGCCACCCTGATTTTGTTCACAATTTTAGAATGTCCAGATTTTAGCCTTAAAAATTAACTATTTCAATTGGAAAGTCTTAATAGTTAAAAAAATGTGAGCGCACTATTGAAACTTTATAAAATATTTTTAATTTTAAAATAACTTCAAAATAATATATTTATGATTAAATGCTTTTATTAAATTTCAAATATAATTTCACTCTAAAATATAACATTTTTAAACCGTGCAATTTTAAATTTTTCGATTAAGAAAAAGAGAAATTACTTAATACTTAGAAATATCTGACTGTTCATTTAAAATCAGTAATTATAAATTAAATATTCTAAACAAAACAAAAAAACTAAACTTTGAACCTGACAATTTTAATTGTTCCACTTTGACTAATTTAATTTTTAAGTCAAATTGTTGAATTTCAATGTATAAATAAGAATTGAACACCTTTTATTCTTAGAAAAAATTCGAGTGAGTTAAAGAGATATTTAAAAGAATAAATAAATTCAAATATTCAAATTTCTGTGAAAACAGGCCGCGGCCTAATTTCAAATCAAATATCGATTTTGGCAGATTTCGAAAGAAAAATTTAGAAGCTTTTTAAGAATTTTTACAGGCTTCAGAAGAATAACAAAAATTTCCTAGGAAAATTTAAAATTATTTTTTTTAAATAAATTAATTTTAAGAGGATAATTAAAAAGATTTATAACGATTTATAAAATTTTCAAAAACGAATGTGGAAGATTTTAAGAAAATTTCTTTAATTTGGCAAAATTAAAAAAAAAAATTTGAAAAAATGTAAAACAGCATGTAGATGTTTCAAGATTTAAAAAAAATCGAAACATTTTAAGTATTTTTAAACTATTTAAAATAGAAATAATTTATCATTAAATTTTAACAGAGAACTTCCAATTTCATACAACTTTATAATTGGAGCTGGAATATAGCCAGAATAAGAATAATCCTCGAAAAATTTTCGAAAAGGAACAAAATTCCGAATTGGAACATGAAAGAAGGGAATTTTCAAATTTTAACCAATTTTGAGTTGAAACTGGTATTTATCCAAAAGAATGGTAATTCGTCTTTGAAATGGGAATATGCAAATTTCAATAAAGTACGAGCTGGAGCAGGGATTTTTTCAAAGAATGAATTCTAATTCTAAGTTGAAACGGAATATTTTCGAATAAATTAAAATTATGAATTGGAAGAGAGAATTTTTTAAAAAAATGATGATTCTTAGTTGAAATTGAGAATTTTCTAAAAGAATTAAATATGTAGATTTGAACAGGGATTTCAAAAGAATTTTATTTCTGAGGAACAGAGAATTTTCAATTTTTAACCAATTCTGAGCTGGAATTGGAATTTATCCAGGAGGATAATGATTCTCAATGGAAAATTGAATTTTTCAAACAAAATTATTATTCTGTGTTAAAATGAAATATTTTCGAAAAAAATTAAATTATGAATTGAAACAGGGAATTTTACAACAAAAATTTAATTGTTAGAATTTAAATTTGCTTAAAATGGTAAAATGTTGAACCTTTTTTAATTCATTAATTGATTCTTCAGTTTAGAGCATTGAAAATGATAACGTCGATTTACATTCTTGGAACTCAATCTGAAATGTTGCACTCTACAAATTGTAAAAGTTAAAATCTTTTTATTTATCAGTTTATCTGCATTCAATTTAAACTTGTTCAGTTAAAAAGTGTTAGTAGCTTCGATTTTTTACTTTTAAATTATTGAGCATTTGAATACAAAATTCTTGAATGAAACAACTTTAAAACTTGAATTTTCAACATTTTAAATTCAAGAGTTTCAGTTTGAATGCTTCCACTTACAGTTAAGTTTTTATTACTGTGAATGGAACAATTTTTAGATTAAGGGTTCGATTTTTAAATATCATTTGCCGTGCAAAATGTTTGGAACCGGGAAATGACCGGGAATTTTGTTCTCTAAATAAAACGGCCACCCTGTTAAAATTTTTCGTTTCTTTCAGAGATCGATTACAAAATTAGTGTACTAGAAAATTTAACTGCTCTGAGAAATTATCAAAAGCATGAGAATGTGGTCGACCTTTTTTCGCTTTGAGAATTTAATGAGAATTTATAAGGATTTTGTATTAGGATGTCAAAAATCGTATTTTTTATCTATATTAATAATAATTCCATTATTTAAGTTTCACGGGAGAATGTCAAAGTAAAAGACAATATATTATTCGCATTATGCACTTAGTGTATTATTCTTGGTTGCTACAATATCCTAATGTATAAATTTTTCTATGTACAAAACCAACCATACTCTTAGAAGATTAATAATAATAATTCCAACCAATTTTGTTCCTAAATACATTTTAAACACTTTATAGTTGAGTTTATAAATCAAAAAGATACATTTTGAACCCAAGAAATGAATTTTTAACTAAAATGATGGATCTTTAACCCAAAATATGAATTTTTTATAGAGTACATGAATTAGAATAATCAAAATGTTAAAAAAAAATTTTCAACCAAAGAAAAACAAATTTTCAAGAAAAGTTTGTTTGTTTTTCATAAAAAAATTATTTTTTATCCTAAAATAGAAGAATTAAATTTATTAGTTAAAACCAAAAAAATATACAGTTTCAATAAAATATGTAAATTTTTTACTAAAAAATATAAATTTACAAACGAAAAATAGAATAGTTGAATTTGCAGTTAGAAAAGTATATTTAAAAAAAAACGAGTTTTCAGCAAAATTATTTAATTTTCAACTAAAAATTTACGTTTTTAAGGAAAAATAGAATAGTTAAATCTTCAGTTAAAAATTAATTTTCAATTAAAAAGAAACGAGTTTTCAGTCAAAGAAATTAATTTTTAAATCATAATGAGGAATTTTTAACAAAAAATGTCAATTTTTGACCAAATTGTGGAATTTTCAACTCAAAATACGGATTTTCTTTAAAAAATGAATTTTTGATTTAATTCTCAAACAAATACTAGAATATCCAACTAAAAAGATAATTTTGTTACCAAAAATAAAATATTTAATTTTTCAGTTAGTAAAATAAATTTTGAACCAAAAATAAACAAAGATTTTTCAACAAAATAGTTTTCAACCGCAGAAATTAATTCTTAACCAAATAGTTAGATGAATTTTTAACAAAGGACATGGTTTTTATAAAATAAAGATCAATTTTCAACAAAAACATGAATTCTCATCAAAATAATTAAATTTAAAACCCAAACTAAAAAAGATAAATTTACAAAGCAAAACTAGAATAGTTCAATTTTCAGATAGAAAAGTAAATTATAAACAAACAAAAAAAAAAAAGTTTTCAGCGAATTTAATTAATTTTCAAATAAACAAATAAATCGAATTTTCAGTCAAAGAAATTAATTTTTGATCACAACAATGAATTTCAACCTAAAGTATGAATTTGTGACCAAATAGTGGAATTTTCAACCCAACAGATAATTTTACTATTTCAAAAAAAATAAAATTTTTAACTAAACTTTTTTTTGACCAAAAAAATTAATTCTTAGAAAAAAGAGATTGCTTAATTTTTCTATAGATCGGAACATTTTTTTAACGAAAAATATTACATTTCTATAAAAAATGTCAATTTTCCACAAGAAATGGTAGTGTGAATTTTTTAACTAAAATGCTATATCTTCAACTAAACAAAAATTTAATTTTCAACGAAATACATGAATTTACAAATGAAAAGATCAAATTTCTACCAAAAATAAAATACTTAAATTTTCATTAGTAAAGCAAATTTTCAACAAAAAGAAAACGAATTTGGAACCAATTAGTTACATTTTCAACCACATAAATTAATATTTAACCAAAAAGATGAATTTTCAACTACTAAGAGTATTCTTCTAAAAAAGATGGATTTTCAACAAATAAATTAATTTTCACCTAAAACAGATAAGTTTTTAAGAAAAAAAAAGATTAATTAAACTTTAAGTAAAAACTTAATTTTCAATAAAAGCAATGTAAATTTTTAACGAAATAGTGTGATTTGCAAGCAATAAGATTAAATTTCTAAAACAAGATAAATTTTCGATAAAAATAGAAACATATTTTCAGTTAAAAAAATTAATTCTGAATAAGAAAAAACTAATTTTAATCTGAGAAGATCAATTTTCAACTAACAAGATAAATTTTTTGACAAAATAGACGAATTTTCGACAAAGCCCATGAATTTTCAACCAAATATTTGAATTTTCTAAGGAATTTTTAAATCAAAAGGGAAATTGGTTACCAAGAACCTTAAATGTTCTATCGCAAATTCGAAATTTCAATAAACTAGAAGAATTTCAAACCAAAATTTTAAATTTTTAACTTAAGAAGATAAATTTCAAACCAAACATTTGCAAGTTAAATTTTCATTTGCAACAATTAATTTTCAACTATTTTTCTTGAAAGTTAGTTTTTTTTCGAAAATGATTTTTCAACTGAAAATTTAACTTATTCCAATGGAATATTTCATAATGTTAGTTGAAAATTCTTCTGTTTGGTCGAACATTAATTTTGCGTACTTAAAATTTAATTATTTAAGTTTCGATTGACAATTTATCTTTTTTAGTAAAAATTAGTTTTTTTTTGGTTAAAAATTTAACTATTCCAATTAAAGATTAATCATTTTAGTTAAAATTTCATGAGTTAGTTTGAAAATTGAACTATTTTCTTGAAAGTCCGTTATTTTTAAAATTATTTTTTATAAATTCAATAATCCTGACATTTTTAATATTTGAAACTACAAAGTTGTGAGATTCGAAATCTCCAAAAATTCAGAAATTTCAAACCAAATGTTTTCGAGTTTTAACATTTAAAGCAAAAAAGAAAAACTTTATAGTTTTAAGGCCTCTAAGAGTAAACTGGTTTTTAAATACGTATTAAAAACTATAATTTTAAATTAGATTATAAATATCTTAATGATGATAAATATATTATTCCTAAGTATCATATCATATAGCATTATGTGACTTTTGAAGTGATTGGATACATTTTTTCTTACCAAAATCTCTAGTAATGACTGTGTTTAGATTTTATTGACAAGCATTTTTTTTACAGGTTTATACTATTAAGGAGGTTTTTTGCTCTCTCTGGTACAGTCTTCCTATTGAGGTGTGTGACTATGATTATAACCTCTTTATCAGTGCCAGGTGCTCATTTGCAGTGCCAGCCTAGAAACACGCTCAACGAAGAATGGAACTGGTACGTAGATTCAGACGTAAAAAATAATTCAACTGGTCCATTTAACTTGAATAATAATTTATGAAGCAAGTAATAAAGTGACTATTTTTATTAGATACACGGAAAAGATGACAAAAGAAATTATTTGTGTTTAATACCAGGGTGGGTCGATTGAAATTTTTTAAAACTTTGAATTCATTTTTTGTGTATGGAATTTTTTTCTATTTGTTTTTAACATTTTCTTGACCAGAGAAATATAATATTTCAAAAGATGATGAAAATTCAATTTTGTACATTTCTACTTAAAGTCGAAAAAGAATGTTTTTTGTTTATTTTTTTATTTTTTTAGGTGCTTCTTTTAAAACTAAGAAAATTTACGCGCATTTTTAAGAACTTGTGTGAAAATGATTAATGATTAATGATCATTTATAAGGATTTTGAATAAGGATTTAAAAAATCGTTTTTTTTATCTTTATTAATAATCGTCACATTATTTAAGTTTCAGAAAATTTTTTTATCTAAAATATATGTACGTATTTTCTTAGTATATTAAACAGAGAAATAAAGAATGACAAGTATATTTTTTTCTACTTTAGGTAGAAATTAACAAAGTGTAATATATCGTCTTTTTTTAAATCTTGTATTTCGGCGAAAAAAAATATTCTTACTTTTTTCGCTATAAACATTTACTTCTATAAATTTACTACTGTAAACTTTTACTTTAGCAAAAACAATTCGATTTTTTTTTGTTTTCCATGGATAAATAATTTAAACTTTGTAAATTTGTAATTTAATTCCCCAGTGGTGAGAAAATTTTTGAAAGTATATATTTTTTCAATCGTTCTTAATGTTACAAAGAAACTTTTCAGTGCTATTTTTAAGGAATCTACTAATTTTGAGTTTGTGGCGTGATTATTATTTTTAATTGCAATATAAAATTGAATTTTGATTAAAGGTCTGTCAAAATATTTTTAAAAAAATTTAACTTCGTGGTTAACTTAAAAAAAGGCACGTATTTCCTTAGTTTATAAAAAATAAATATAAGAGAATGAAAAAGCGAAAAATATTTTTTTTGCAACTTTAGGTATAAATGAACAAAATTGAATTTTCCGTCATTTTTAAAATTTTGACGACAATATTTTTTCTTACATTTTCTCGCTCCGAAGTTATTTACTTCCATAAACTTATATTATTTTCAAACAATATTTTTGTTATATTTTTTTAAATTCCAATGTTAAATTGGATTTTGGTTGAAAACTGATTGTTTTTTAGTTCAAAATTCATTTATTTTGTTGATAATTCCACTCTTGTTGAAAAACCTTATTTAAAAAAGTATCAATTACTGCATTTTTCGTTCATAATTATTTATTTAAATGAAAATTTGATCGCTTGTTCGAAAGATAATCTTTTTGTTGAAATTTTTTTTTTTCTTTTGCTGTAAATTAATTTATTTTTATTGTCAATTCAACTATTCCAGTTGAAACTTCAACTGTTTTGTTTCTAATGTTTTTTGTTTTTTGTTAAAATTTTTTTTTTGAAACTGAATATGTATGTATTCTAAAAAGTGTTAACTCCAATTGGTTATTAAATTTTTATTAAGAAATTATCTGTTCTTCGTGTTATCTTCTTATTTGAAAATTTATCCTTTTGGTTACAAAATTGATCTATTCCAGTTGAAGATTCATTATTTTAGTTGAAAATTCATCACTTTGGTGCACATTGTTTTTTTTTTGGAAAAGTAATTTTTTAACTGAAAATAACATTATTCCATTTTCTGTAGGAATATGATCTTTTTTAGTTAAAAGTGCAACTATTTGCTTAAAAATTGATATTTTTTAGTTGGAAATTAAATTATTTGGTTAAGAATTCATTTATTTAGTTAAAGAATCGTGTTTTATGTACAAAATTAATCTTTTTAGTTAAAAATCCCACTACTTGTTTAAAAATTCAACTATGTTTTTGAAAGTCCAAATTTATACTTAAAATATTGGGAATTTAAAGTGGATTAAATTGAATTTAATACAATAACTACATTATTTTAACTAAATATGCACTGCATTTTAAGTATAAGTTTTTAAAAGAAAAATTTGTTAACATTTTTATTCAAATTGATGGATTTTAGAAACCAATTCAAGAAATTAATAATTATGTTTTTAGTATTGTATAATTGTTTAATTAATCTATCGTGCTAACATTTTTCCCAGAATTTAAGTAGACACCCTGATTTAAAAAAAATAAATTAAATTTTTTTTTAAACTATGATTTCTAATTTATTGTTAATAGGACGGCATATGGTGAGCTGTACAATAAAATTTCAATGGCATATGTAATTTGGAGAGGTGCTGGAATGTCTATCCAAGGCGTGAGAACGTGTGGCGATTATATGTTCAGTGGGCACACTGTAGCACTGACAATGTTGAACTTTTTTATCACTGAATGTAAGTAGAAATATTCTTTTCCTACTTTTTTATATTGACCTGAAATTTAAGATGTCTGTTTATGAAGAAGAGACGATTTATCAAATGAAAATCTCTTCACGTGATAAAGGAGAATGATTTTTTTCTAAAAGTCCTTTAACTTTAATCACTTTTCTTTCAATAAATTAACCCATGATGTAACCCAGGAATGTAGAATAGCTTCAAGTAATTTGAAGACATTCCAAATTATTTTAAAGGCTTTTGAGTATTTTTACAACATTAATGCAATTTTCACGAGCTTCAAAAATTTCCAAGTTTTGACAAATTTCGGGATATTTTGAAAGATTTAAACAAATTTTTAATTTATATCAATAATTTAAAGGGATTTCAAAGAATATTAGATTTGAGTGTGTTCTTAAAAATTTCGAGGGATTTTCAATAGTTTAAAAATGTTTTCATGGATTTCAAAATATTTGAAATATTTTAGGTCATTTTATAATAAAACAGATTTCAAGTTGCTGAAAGATGACATTATTTGTAGCCTTTAGGATAACTTCGTTACTATTTAAAAAAGTAACTTATAACGTAACTTCGTTGCGGTTTTTTCAGTACACTTGGAACTTTAATTTTAGTTGCTTTGCAGTTTTTTTGTGCTTGTTTTGTTGTATATTTCATATTAGAAGAGGCTTGTAGGCCAGTTACGGATAGAAAATTAATCTGTTTTGGTTGAGGATTTAGCTACTTTGTTAAAAATCCATTTTTTTTTAGTTGAATTCAACTGTGATTTATTTTAAATTAAAATCTTCTGTGGTTGAAGCAATGTCAACTATTATATTTTTCCTTGAGAATTCATCTATTTTGTTAATAAATGCAACTAATCGGTTAAAAATTTAACTATTTTGGGAGAAAGTTGATCGATTTTATTGAAAAGTAACTTTTTGGTTGAAAATTCATATTTTCGGTATGAAAATGCAACTGTTTAAAGAACATTTTTCTATGTGGCTTGAAAATTCAACAATTTACCGAGAAAATTTTTTCTTTATTGGTTAAAAATTCGACTTGTTCATTTCGAAATTTATCTTATTTAGTAACCAAATCTAACTTTTGTTTTTTGTCACAAATTCAACTCTTTTGTTGAAAAGTGTTGTTTTTTGTTTGACAATGCATCATCTCGTTTGATTAGAAAAATTCTGAAAAGCGTTCATATATAAGTTTGAAAATTTATCTGTTCTGGATGTAAGTTTAGCAGCTTATTTGAAACTTGAACTACTTTTTTTAAAATTCAGTTATTTTGTTGAAGATTAAGTATAAAGATTAATCTGAAAAGATATGAAATAAAAAGAAAAATTGTTTAAAAAAGAGAATAAAAGAAGAAATTTAAAAAAAGAAGTTTAAAATTTGAAGAATCTCAAATACAAAATCTTTGCGAAGGAATACAAAAATATAATCAAATAAAATTAGTAAAGTAAATATACACTGACTGTAGTGTTCCATAAGAGTAACTCCTTTTCCAGCTTTTTAAAAATAAATATAACTAATATAAATATAAATAGAATAAATATAAAGTAAAAAATAATGGAGGCAAGAAGGTTAAAAAATAATTAAATAAACATTGTTAAAGAAAAGTAAAACTAAAACTAGACATTTTTGTTTTGAATTAAAATTAATTATTTGTTTGAAGCTTGAACTACTTTGTTAAAAATTTAGTTGTTTGTTTGAAGATGAATAATTTTAATTGAAAATTTAATTTGTTTTTTTTTTTTTAATTCATTTATTTATTTGGGTAGATAATTCAAGTATTTTGGTAAAAAATTCAACTATTAGGTTAAAAATAAACTTTTTTGGAAATTTAACTTTTTTTTATTAAAATTTAACTCTTTCGTTAAAAATTCGTCTTAAAAAAAAATGATAGAAAAATCAACAGTTGGTTGAAAATACACATTTTTTTGTAGGAAAGTAATATTTTTGATATGAAAATTTAACCACTTGGTTGAAAATTCATGTATTTTTTTAATTTAACTATTTAGTAGAAAGTCCGAATATTTGGTTGAAAAGTTACTTTTTTTGGGTTCGAAATTAATTCAACTCTTTTGTTCAAAAGTGTTCTTTTGTGTTTCAAAATTCATTTTTTGCGGTAAAAAATGTATCTTTTTTGGTTAAAAATACAATTGTTTAGTTGAAATATGCGAATGAAAAGTCTTTTTTGGTTAGAAATTCAATAAATGCAATATTTTTACATGAAATGTTAGCAATTTTAAGCGTTCAAATCGCATCATAAAAAAAAGTTTTGTCCGAAATTTGAAACATTTTAATGTTTTCCAACTATTTTATCAGTCAAAAGTTATGCTTTGTTTTGTACTGTGAAACGAGAGTATAGAATTGCTAAAACTGAATACGTGAGTCGTGATTTTCACTTGAAATTTAATATGAAAAACCATTTTTAATAACTGATAAAAATAAAATGAAAGAAACATGTATTTTTGGCGATAGATAATATAAGCATATTTCCTTTTGAATAAAGTTTTTATGAATCCTCTTCTTAGTTATTTTGATTTTTAAATTATCAAATTTAGGTAGTGAAAAAATAATTTTTTAGTAAACTCGAAGTAGGAGTTTTGAAACGCCCAAAAATTTATGTTGAGTAAATACTTTCGAGAATATGCTCAGCATTTAAGCTCGAACAGAGCATTTATAGAGCATTTAAGAGAGCTTAAATCATTTATTGTTTAAATAAAATTCTAACGTAACTAATGTATACATTGTTGCAAAAACATTCCAGAGTGAAATAAACATATACTTTTTTAAGTTACAGAATTGCTATCCTTTTTTTAATTGAACTATTTTTGTTGGAACTACTTTTGTTCAAAATTGATCTACTTGGTTGATGATTGATAATTTTAGTTAAAAAACTTTTTTTTTTATTCAAAATTAATTACTTTGTTTGAAATTGTGTTTTATTTGTCAGAATTAATTGTTTAAGCTCTAAATTAAAGTCGTACATGCTTAGTTCAAAATTTATCTTCTTAAGGGCATGCACCTCACTGAATATTTTATTGGACCAGAGAACTTTTTTTTTAAAATAAAAGATCGAGCTGAAACTTTGGGAAATGCATTAGAGTACAATAAAGTACGTTAAAGTACTTCA
>JAAAKG020030159.1:0-19659 GCA_010014905.2 Druon quercuslanigerum
TGTGTGGGTGTGTGAGAGAGAGAGAGAGAGAGAGAGAGAGAGAGAGAGAGAGAGAGAGAGAGAGAGAGAGAGAGAGCATGAGGGCAGTACTCCCAGCGCGTTAGTTGCGTTAGTTTGCGTCAGTACCTAGAATGTGTTCAAATCTAACAAAAATTGTTCATGCGGCCCTGCCTGTTTACGTTTAGATTTCCTCGATTTATTCTGAAGGACACTGAAAGCCATGCCTGAAACTGTTTTTTTTTCGGAACTTGAGTGTATATAATTTTTTTGGGCCACCCTTTCTAAATATATCGGCTGAACTATCGAAACGATAACAGCAGTCTGTCTGTGACTGGATATCGCCGCAAGATACGATATTATGGTTCGGTTGACTTTGGCAGCAAAAGGTCGGTTGTCAGAATTGAGAATCCTTCTGTATCTGTAAGAACGCGAAGTGTCTATTCGTGTGATCAGCCGGACGAGTATATACATTGGGAATCACGTGTAATTACCTCCCATTTAAGTCGTTCTTAAAATTTCAGTCCTCGGAATTTTGGTGATGCGGGGACCACGGGACGAAACGAAATGCAGTGCTCAGTCATGCGTGTCAAACAGCACCTGTTAGCATGCGTCCAAATCCAATATAAATGGTTCAGACGGTCCTGGATGTGAAGGTCTTTAAGGATTATCCGAAACCGCACTTAAATACGATTCACAGTGTAGTGGCCTGATTACTGAAAATGTTTTGCATTACCCTACAGTCTACAGTCTACATCATATAACCTTTTTCCATTTCGCGCTGGGAGTACTGCGCTCATGCTCTTTGTCACGCTTGACTGAGCTCCGTCTCTCTCTCTCTCTCTCTCTCGCTCTCTCTCTCTCTCTCTCTATTTCTCTCTCCCTCTCCGACGGTCCCCGCATCACCAAAATGTCGAAGACCTACATTCAAAAAATATAGTAAACACATTAATAATTTAACACTTTTAATATTAAAATAGGAAATATTATATAAAGCCACTGGAAGCAACTTCTGTTGGCCCGACCTATAAATGCAGCCGCAACTTTGCGTTTGTATTTTGGACCAAAATTCGGCACCCGCTGTTGGCCCTGTGTAACATTTCAATAGATCGGCTGGCCTTTGGGAGAAAGTTGGCCCGCATATGTGCCGATGGAATAGTGACATGTATGGGGTGGTCTTTTGACGGAAATTCTGCACACATTTTGCCCTTTTCATATTTTTGTACTTAATCTTTCAATAAAATACTTTTAAATATGGAATAAAGTTTTCATAGTAAATCTGCTTAATTTTTTGCCCATCGAGTTTTAAATTCTTAAGTTAAATAATTCTCAATTTTTAATTGTATTTATACTATTAGGAATATTTCCACAATCGATTTTTAAAATTTGAAATGCTTCAACTAGGACATTTTTCAATTGTTATGCTCAAAAAATATTATTTGTTCAATTTAAAGCCTTATATGAATTATTAAAGATTTCCAACTAAAACTTACGTTATAATTAAAATATTTTACCATTTCAAATTATAACGGCAAGAATGACAAAATCTAAGCAAATAAAAGCTTAGCAATTTTTAATTTTAAAGAAAGGTAATTTTTAATAGCTTTTTGGACGCCTTTAAAGATAAGGTATACGCAATTTCAAGCAGATTAGGTCTGGATTTTACCTTAGCCTATAACGGTTTAGATGATTTTCATTTACGATAAAAAAAGTCTTTGATTTCAGATATTTACAGTTTAAAAGGGGTTATAAAATAATTTTAAAAAAGTAAATCCAAAAACTATGCTTTTTCACAAGTTAACTTAAAATTGTAACTGACAATTGTCCTTGTAGTTTTCAACTCTAAGCAGTGTTTTAAAACACTTTTGGCTAAAAATTATCTTCAGGTTTCTCGGGGAAATTATATATAAAATTATTTTCAGAAAGTCAACAAATCTAAAGCGTACGACAGCGAAATCAGTTAGGTACTATACTCATATCTCATACAGTTAGAAAATTGTTTGTTCAGGACATATAAGGTTATTTTTCTTAGTGTTCCATGTGTATTTTAGGTTGAAAGAATGAGTTCTTCTAGTCAGTTTTTAACAATTCAGTATTAAATATCTCGAAACAAGGGACTTTGATTATAATTTAATTAGGCTTTTTAAATATACATCTGATTTATATCAACTAATATCTTGCTCAACGTTCATGTTCTATATAACTCATTTAATAGAATATCATCTCATCCAGACCTCTATTAGGGAATTTTATTGATAATAATATTTCACTCATAGTTTGCTCATGAATTACGTATTCAAAGCTTGCATAATAAAAGAATAACTGATGTTTTAGTATCAGAGTTTTACACGCACTTGTTGCCCTCATCTCTTCGAAAATGTGGTTAACGATGAAGTTATTATGCTCTATTAGAAATTTTTTTTATCTTTGCTGTAGTAGTATAGGGTTATCATCACCTAACAATTATGGCACCTGTCCTTGAAACTTTTACGAGTTTCTAATAGCCATTAGCATAACCTGCTATAGACCTTGATACCAACTGGAAAAGTGATTTAGTGGAGATTTGACAATAGACAATATATGAATTGTTCATTTCTCTTATTCCTTCAATTATTTCTTCTAAATTCTAATATAATGAAAAATATTGCTTTTTTTTGTTTGCAGGAGGAGACTCTTTGATGGGTTCAGGATCAGAAGACGAAGAAGATGATGGTAGTGGTGTTGGTCACCAACACCATGGAGGTGTTGGTGGACCCCACCTGGGACCACACAACTTGGGATCTGGTGGTCCGGGTAGCCAGGGCGTTGGTCACGCTGGCGATTTACCTCTCGGAAGTGATACTTGCAAGCAAGAGGATTCCGAGGATCAAGGTAAGTTTAGCGCCAGAGCCGCGTACCCTTACGATTACTATCTTTATAGCGACAAGGTGCTAATGATATCAAAATATATATACATACAAGATTATAGATGTTTGTATTGGTTATATCATCACATGATGTGACAGAAGACAGATGATTTATTAGTGCAAGAATATTGCCGGAAATTTGGAACAACCAGTTTAGAACCAGAAACAATTTAAGTAGGAATTTGAAACAAAAGCTGTATGTATCATACAAAGTCTGTATTGTTTGTTGTGCACAAAATAACACTGGATGCTCGCTTAAAATTTTAAAAAATCCCTGAGATTTTTAACGGAGTTGAAACACCTTATCCCGGGTTTTAAGCTTTCAAATTGAAACCTTGAAAACTAAAAAATTTTTTAACTTAAAGAAGTAAAAAAATATTCTCCAAAATTAAAGAATTTAATACAGAACCATTCCAAATTTTTAGCTTGAAAATTAAGCATTAAAAAATTAGAAATTTTAAACTCCAGCGTTCCATATTTTGCAAATTCGAAGCTTTAAAAATTCGATAATCTCCAAACGACAAACATTTAAAATTCTTCAATTCCAAAGTACTGAAGTAGAAGCTGTCAATATTGTTGATTAAAAAATTAAAACATTCAAAATTGAATATTTTCAAACCGAGATTGTAAAAAATTAAAAAACATGCACAATTGAACAAATTAACACTTTGAGCAATCAGAATTCAATAACTTCAAAAAGAAACACTGAAGATTGTTTAAATATTAAACCTTACAACTTAAAGATGTACAAACTTGAATTGTCAAAATGAAATTCTCTGTCCCCTCTATAACAGAATAAAATTTTGATATACATCTATGTTCTCCTATAGATAAAACAGTGCAGAAAATGTTTGAAACAACTATATACTTCTAATGTCAGAAAATACATAAAAATATCTAACAAGGTCAACGAAAATAGCTCTAGAGGTAGGTAAATTAGATAGATAGATATCTAGATATATTCCAAATGAATAATTAAATATTCAAAAATCAGTCATCAGAGATTGTTATTTTAGCCGCGTTTTAAACATCTCCCTGATAAAAAAAATCAGAAAGCGATGACAGACGTATGACGAGAGACTGTTGTCAAAAAAAAAAAAAAAAACACACACACAGAATACCATTGAGAGTGAGGTACTTCTGTGCGAGACAGGAATGAGATTGGAAAAGGTGATCGCGGTAACCTGGCGTGGAAAAACGATTATAAAGTGCAGGTCTCTTACGCCCCACATTATTCGCTCCCTGCTCTTTTATCGGCATGACAATGGATTGGTGGGTACTCGCAACTCGTACAGCTTCCACCATACAAGGGTGTATATAAGGGGTGCCCCGTTGTGTGGTGTGACACTGTCCAAACATTTTCTTTGTCCCGTGGTTAAGACCTCCCTGGTATAGATTATCGTAGGCCATATACGTTTCAACGGGGAGCCATAATAATCCTATGGGGTTTCAATGCTTCCTGGGAGCGTCGTTGTTGATTCGATGAAGATACAAGGAAAACTGTATCCTCGTGTACCTGCTGACGTCTGTTTGTCCACTGAAGAAGTCATCGCGATACCCAATCGCAGAGTTTCAATGTAGCGCGATCAAAATGACAATGTTAAACTTCCTACTACAGGCAAAAACGTCGAGGTCAAGATAAGTTTCAAGTTTTATGCTGAATAGTCACCAGATTTGGGACATTTGCCTAGAAAAATTCTTGGTAGAGATATTATTCGTGTCTGATATAATCTGATTTAAAGAAAGTTAACCAAGGTTCCTCCTTCCTTCTGCTGAAAAAATCGGTTTTAGGATTTTGTATGGTAAAATTTAAGTAGCATCTTGTGGGAATATTCAAAACTGATGAGCCTATCTGATAGTTGGAGAAATCCTTTAATTTAAGATACAAGAAGATGTCTGCAGGATGTTCTTAAAAGAATTTTGTTCAGAAAGGAGATTTGAGGATTTGGCTTCGATCTGTTAAAGGTTCCTTGGACGGTGACCCGGAAACTAGAGATAGTCAGACAGAGAACAAGAGTCCTGACGGTGGTGCTGGAGGCGGAAGTGGTGATGGGGGTGCGGGATCAAAAAGACGGGGGCCGAGGACAACTATAAAGGCGAAACAGTTGGAGATCCTGAAGACTGCTTTTTCGCAAACTCCGAAACCCACTAGGCACATTAGGGAAAGCCTCGCTAAAGAAACAGGGCTTCCTATGAGGGTGATACAGGTAAACTTTTAATCAATTTATGAAGAAAAGACTCCATACAAATACAGACTGTTCAAAGAGAATAAATGAGACTTCCTTAACAAAGTCTATATAGCCCTCAATTTTAATTAGATTCAAAGATCTTGATTATTCTTATTGACCTGACCCATTGTTTGGCAACTCCACCCCCTAGCGAGGGTCTCATCATTTATGTTTTTTTTTGTTTTTTGCCCTCAACATAGGTTTGGTTTCAAAACAAGAGAAGTAAAGAGCGGCGGTTGAAGCAGCTGACGTCGATGGGCAGGAGTCCGTTCTTCGGTGGCACCAGGAAGATGAGGGGATTCCCATTAAATTTGAACCACGGGGCCCTGGGCGGTGAGGATGGCCCGCCCCCAGGATTCCCATACTTCGCTGCCGACAAATTCGAGTTTGGATACGGTGGACCCGTGGCGTTTCATCACGAGTTCTTCGGCGGACACCCACCACCCCACCCTCATGGACCACCTTTTAGTGGACCTGGAAATCCTGGTGAGTCTCACGCTAATTACCCAAATATGCATTAAGTTATTTGAATAAGTAATACATGTTTTCTTTCCATCCCTTATTCTCATTCCTTGAAAAAATACAGACATCATAACTATTTATTTTAATTTCCTTTCCTCAAGTACTTGCATATCAGCTTCGCTGTTTTATTGATGAAGGGTTTGTTTTATTATCAAAATCGAACAATTAGATTTGAATCTAATTTCAATATCAAAGTCGGACTCCAGAAGATGAATGTGGATGAAAAATATAATTCCGAGACTACTATCAGATTCTAGAGAAGCAAAATCAGAGACTGCATTAGATTGTAATTCATTATAACAAACAATTCTTAATCTAAAATCTTATTCAGACTCCAAAATTCGAGAGCCAACATAGTATTTTAGTGTCTTAAAAGTAAATTTTGACTGCGACATCAGATTGTAACTGGAATAGACGATTTTGATGGTACTTACTAATTTTCATTGCGTATTCACATCAGATTTTGATCCCAATATCGTTCAAAATTCGATTCTAAATGCTAATATCAGATTCTCTCTTCAGAATCGTACTTTTGATCGAAAATCAGATTTTGGATCCAATATGCAAGATCTCATTCAGCCTGCCGTATCAGATTTTGTAACCAAAATGAGATTCTGACTTTAATATCAGATTGTTACTGCCGTTTGAAATTCTGTCCTCAGAATCTTACTCAGGAACAAAAATTAGATAACTTAATTGTATTGAGAGGCTCTGCTTCTCAGATTTTAGAACAAAAATCAGATTTTGACTTAAATATCAGAATAAAACCATATAATAAAAGATTCTGCATCCAACATCAGATTGTGGAAATGTAAGATTAAAACTACAGAATTTTATTTTGGTACAAAAAGCAGGTTCTGCAGCGTCTAATATCAAATTGTATCTCTAGTATGTAGTTTCCGTACCAGTATTCTTCAGAATCATACTTTGGAACTAAAATGATATTTTGAATCAAATATCGAATTCGGACTGCAGACTTTGATTATTGATGTGAAATCAGTTACTGACTTATCCAATATAGATACAGTTACCAAAATCATATTTTGGATTTTGCGTCAGAATCCAACTTTGAAATAAGATTTTGACTTCAGTATCAATCAAATTGTAATTGAAATATTAAATTCTGATGCTTCAACTGTGGGTTTCAAATCAGATTTTAGAACCAGAATCAGATTCTGACTCCAATATCATAATAAAAGTATAAAATACTAAAATCTGAATCTAAAATCAGATTGTGACTGCAATATTTTACACTTTAAGATTAAGACTAATATAAACTTGTGTCTCTAGTATCAGCTTTTGTCTTCAAAATCATACTTTGGAACGAAAGTCATATTTTGAATCAAATATACAATTCAGACTGCAGGCTTTGATTGTGGATACGAAAGCAGATTTTGACTCCATTATCACTAAAATTATAACTGAAATATTAAACTCTGACACCAGAATCTTAGTGTGTGTTCTAAATCAGATTTTAGTATCAGCATCAGATTGTGAATCCAATATCAAAGTCAGGCTCTATAGAATTTGATTCCAGATCCAACATTACATTGTAAATTAACTATCAGATTTAAGTTCTAAAATAAGATTCTGTAGTTATAATCAGATAAAATTGTAACTCTAATATCATATTAAAATTGGGATATCTGATTCCAATATCAGGTTTTAGAGTCAAAATGAGATTCCGACTCTTAATTGATTGTATTTGTAACGCTTTGTCTTATAAGAATTCTGGAGCCCTGATCAAAATCTAAAGAAATAACATTCCTACATTTAGTATAATAATTCCAAACCTGTGAAATCGATAATATTACACCTGTCCTTCATATATGTACCTGCCCTGCAGGACAGGTAAATATACGATAAGGTAGAATAACATAAAAGAAAAGAAAGAGATACTGGAGATATTCCTTTTTTTAATAAAACGGTGAAACTGCTGCTCATTAATAATTCCAAAATTGGTTTCATATAGGTGTTTATTTCTTACATAATTTTACAATTGTATGCAAGAAAATTAAAACCTGAACCACAGTTTGTAAGACAGCCCTAATTAATTTCTCAAATAAGTAATTGGTTCTCTAAAATTATTTAAATAATCATGTAGAATGAATTTAAGATCAAGTTCAAAAATGGTACATTCCGCCACGACAGGCCCAGCCTATTCGGAGATGGAAAAAGGTTCGACGTTCTCTGAAAAGTTGCGAATTTGTTTATGACAGGTTTGGACCCGGCGAGTATAGCAGGAATGGCTGCGGCGGCGGCAGTGGCAGGGGAGTATCCTCCACCTGGTGCTGGCGGCGGACCTCCTGAATTTCTCACGGGGCCTCCAGGTCAGGGGCCCCCAGCACCCTCAGGCGGCAGTCCTGGCGAATTCCTAGCACCTCCAGGTAAAAAATATAAAAATAAGAGCTATAAGTATAAGACGACAGTGGAAAAAGAAATCTACTATACGAGGGGGCAGTCCATAAAAATATGGAACCGATTATTATACGGGGACTTGATTGCCATTGTGACCCTCCGCCGTTTCTCACCACGGTGAATCGACTCCTTGACGTTTGTTTGCGCTTGGGCTCCGCAAAGGCAAATCTGTTAGCGACCTCCTCATTTTCAAAGCGATTTACTAACGATTGAATTAACTCTATTAGAGGTGATGGCAGTCTGAATTATTATTTCCTATTCAATGTAAAAATGCGTAAAAAAGAATCTTTCTTCTTGTCTAAGAATTGCTACTTATATTATATAAATTAATGGAATGGTTCTTCAGATAAAAAATTCATATATTTGTAAAGCATTCAGATTTCCAACGGATTCCCACAATATAATATAAATTCATTTTAGAATGTTTTACAATATTTCTATATTCAAAAATATTGTTCAGAATCTCAGAACATACTAGAAAACTTTAGAATATTCTAAAAAAGTAGTGAACATTGTACAGGATACTCAAGAAATTTTCAGAATATGTATTAAGAAGCAATAGAAAATTTTAAGAATACTTTAGAAAAATTAAGAACATGATAGAATTTTCGAAATAAAGAACGTTCAGTAGAATTCATACAAGATTCTAAATTCTTCAAGAACACTGCAGAATATTTTACTCAGCATGATTCAAAAACATGATAAAAGATATAGTGAAACATTTCAGAAGATTGTCTTAAACATTCCAGAGATTTTTTTAGGATTCAGATAATGTTCCAGAAAATCTCAGAATATCGTGGACATAAAATTCTAGCTAGAAGAACACAGACAAAATAGAGTTATTCCTAATATTCTAGAAAGTCAAGAACATTCTGACACTCTAGAATATTCTATAGTAAATTCAAAAATATTTCAAAATATTTTAGAATGTCCTAGAATAGTCTAGAGCATTCGAAATGAGTCTAAAAATTGTACACTTATGTAGATTTTAGTGCATAGTTGCAAATCGATTATTCAGCGTTGATTTCAAATAACACTAAATTATGATCACTTTTTTAAAAATAATATTTTTATAGAATGTCCGCTAACATTATATATTAATTTATTATGCGATAAAATGAGGGCATATTTCTTAAATCTTGAGTCAAAATCAAATAAATTGTGGAAATATATAGTCATTTTCCTCGGATTGATTCGGCTTGAAAATTGAAGATGTTTGATTGAACTGGCATATTAATTCTTTCAAAATGAGAGTACAATTGAAATTAAGTAGAATGAATTTAAGTTCAGATTGCATGCGCGAATTAAAAAGGATTGGAATGTAGATCCGATTGAACTGCGCTGAATATTGGCACACGGCTTTACAAGAAGAAAAAATTTTTCTTTATATTGGTTCCGATTAATGTGGGTTGGATCGGATACCGATTTCGGAATGATTCGGAATGAATCGGAATAGTGTGGATTGGTTAGTGGTGAATTTATATTCGAAACTTTAATCTTTTTTCACGCTAAGAAATGTATAGTTAAAAGATCTGCTAAGTGCATTTAATTTCATCAAGCTAGAAAGCCAGGATATCCTTCACTATATTTAAATAAAAATGCAAAAACTGCGCTACCCGGATAAATAGAAAAACATTTATAATAAAAATACTACAACTCCTCTCAGTTGTGACTTTCAGAGGAGAAATAAGTCTGTATAATCCCACATGACAAAATAATGAATCACTGTCATTAGGTAGCAGATGGCGGGGCGTTGATCCAAAAGTCTCTTCATGTTAAGCAGTTTTAGACTAGCAAAACTTTAACAGTAATAATTTACCAAGTAGTACATCGTATAATATTAGAGCGACAAGATAAAGTACACGAAAAATAACAATGACAATCAAATCCCTATTAGTCTTAAAAATTGTGCTGACGAATTTTGTTTTCTTTTGTAGGTGGCGGACAGGGTAATCCCAGCGGGGGTGGAAATGCGGGCGGTCCGGGTGGAGGGGGTGCCGGGGGCGGATTTCCTGAGCCGCACCAGATGCAGAGCGAGGGCCTCGTCTGGTAGGACGTGGTTTCGTTAAAGTTTACGTTCACATTTAATTAATTTCACGGCAACGTTGTTATGTTGCGACGAGCTCGAGTACCTAAACGCAGCGCCGAATCGCGCAAGTCGAATCCAGTCGAAATGAGCTTGGCATGCCCCTTTTTGTTGGATCTGTTTGATAAGATTCTTACTTCAAAACTGACATCTGACAAGTCAGTGATGTTCCTTTGTTTTCATTGTAAGATAGGCCGACCACTGCAATTATTGATATTATAAATATATTGATTTTCATTATAATATTGCGAATGATTATTTCGTCATTCTCATTATTAACATTATTATTATTATTATTATTATTATTATTATTATATAAAATATTATATTGATATTATTATTGCTGTCGCAGATAGCGACACTTTATTATTATTGTGTATAAAAAAATTGAGACTTTATCCTGTAATATTGTACAATCCCCTGTTGATTAGTTTGACACTTTGATTTCAGAAGCGTCCTGTAGATAATGCTGTTACACGCTACAAACACGCACAGCGAGTCATGTACACAAGTACAGTGCACAAACATATACATACACAAAAACATTTAGACATTCACAAACACATTTATACATTCACACACTAGACAAAAACACCCAAAACAAAGTACTAATTTTATTGGTAAATATAAATAGGAATAAAACGAGTATCCGATAAGGAGACTTTTGATGTAAATACACATGCAAAACGTAAAGCTGTATTGATGAAGTAGAGGAAGAAAAGAGAGAGGAAGTATAAAATATATATGTATACATATACAGAATACATGCTGATGCATGTACATGACACACGAGACACTTTGCCATGATGCATATTGATTATAAATATGATTATAATAAACAACCTCGTATTTCCGTATACACCAATGTGTAATATCAATTTTTTAAAGACCCATACCCTTCCATATATCCTTTGAGTATCCACAATCGATATCATATATAATTATTTAATTTGCTTCTCTATTGAATGAGACAAATTCAATTGCCTTAGCTCAACACTGGTTTAAAATTATATAATATTTATTTGCTTTGTATAACCATATCACAGTAATAGGTGATTTTCATTTTTTCTATTGAATATATATTTTTAATTTTAAAGTATGATGGAAAGTATAGAATTTATTTGTAAAAAATCCGTTTTTCGGGAAGCACTGTCTAGTATTACTAATTTTTCCGTAACATCGCTCGGTCGACCATAGAACTGGGGCTAGTATTACGGAAAAGACTCTGTATTTACCTTCGTGGCATAAGCAAGTGGTCAAAGGTAACGAAAATTGCGCTTACGTTATGCTTCGACCTTTGAGTTGAAGAGTTGAAGAATTTTTGCAGCTTAAGAGGCGCCAAGAATATATTCTTAATGTAAGATAGAGGCCCTTTTACCTTAAGAATATATGTTCTTGTCTATATGATCAAAGACATTTAATTATTTATATAATGTACTTTTCACTTTTCTGTAAAGCGAAACACTCAATGCCTAAAATTAAAAAAAAACTGATCTGAAAGCAGGTGGCAAGAAACATTAAAAGACATGATTGAACAGAGTAAAGCGCAGTTTCCTTTGCGCATTGCTTCTTCCCCGATAATATTCTCATTTTAAGAATATTTTCTTTCTTTATTGGTTAGAATATCCCTGCAAGAATATGACCCTCTTAATATTAGAGTATCTTTTTTCGGTGAATCCTTCGCAATCCCTTCGCAATCACTTCGCAATCACTTCGCAAACTCTTTTAAATCACTATGTATTAGGAAATCACTTTCAATTACTTTGCTCAGTTTGATTTTTTATTTCTAATAATAATAGTTACAATTAATGTGACGAATGATGCAAAAAACAGGACAGAAACACAATGAAAAATTTAAAGTCTATAACTTCAGAGTTCAGACCAATTTTTTCATGATAATTGTCAGTGTCGGGTAGTAACTTGTTATAATTTACCTAAATTAGTGAAAACCTACATTAGTTGTAATGTAGTCAATACGTACTGAAATATGGGTGTCCACCAAAATCTTTTTGTGGTTACTCGATACACATAAAAATTTCTCATTCGACTAATAGGAATAACTTTTTGGGTTCGATGTTGAGTTCAAGCTAAAGAAAAAGCATCTTACTACACATATGCCAATTTGCAAGACAAACATTAAGAACTTTCATCGCAAAATAAAAGAAAGTGCAATAAAACGTTGCGTATTTTAATTAGAATTCATCGACGGAATAAAACTAAATGACTAAATGATAAAAATATAAATCAGAGCAGGATAAAATAATTTGTCAAAGGATTTAGGGATTATGAAGACTTTTTGTGTTGGTTTCCATCGACGCAAAATCTTTCGATGTAACTGTACTTTTGGCTTAACTTCAGTTAAAGCAGTTAATAAACTATAATCTTACCGACAATTTTTCGCCAAAACGGTTTTAAAAAGTAAGGGTTTTAGGTGAATACTTTTAGTTTATGAATAGAGATATTAAAATCAGCAAGTATAATATAATATTCTAACTTTTTGATACTAGATTTATAAACAAATTCTTATTTATTATGAAAAAAATGTTTGATTAATTGTTTTAGATAATTATTATGTTTTTATTTCTTTTTGTTGACATTTTTTTACATTGCCTTATTTTAATTTAAAAGAAAATTTAGTTAGAAGAATATAAAAAATGTGTATGTCAAAATGCTCCAGGTGTGCTAAAAATAATTTTTTGCAACACCGACCTTGAAACTATAAGGACTTGGATGTGCAATTGCTTTAATCCAGCAGACTATGCAGAAATAATAATGACGCATGTGCACTTTGAAACACATCTATTTTGCAAATGGATGTTTAAATATGGATATCCGAGATATCGGTATTGATGTAAAAATAGCGATTTCCGATATTAAAAACACATTAAAGTGAGAGATAGGGAAGATATTTTTAAAAATATTTATGATATCGATATATCAGACATGAAGATATCGATATCAAATATCAATATATCAATCGGTCCCAAAAGATGGATACTTCGACATTGTGATTGTATTACTATAGGTCCGGCTACTGCTTTGATTCTGATCGTTGTTTTACAAAGTTACAGGTACTTAGGTGGACTCTGATCGTTTTTTCTCGAGATCGGATATCTTTCACATTTATATTTACTGAAACTTTGATAAAACTTGTCAGTTACTCATTATGTTTTGAATCCATCGGCAATGAGCTGGTAATATGAAGCTATTATCTCATTATTCTTAAAAAGTGGACTCTGACAGTTTTCCCCCGTGACTCTTCATTTTGGGTTTACAATTATTAATTTTCTGATCAAAAGTTGTTTTACTTGCATTGCTTCGATTTTGAATTTTTAAATGCAGGAAGCATAATATTTCTTTTAAATTAACATTTAAATTATGAGTAAGCCTTAACTGGCACAACTCCTCTTTATTACGTAAATGGCACAACGGGTGTTTTTCACCTCACGTGTTCAAACATGTTTTGCGCAGCCGCTATTGAATATGTTTGCACAAAAAATGACCAATGTAGTTTATGATATCTTTTTAAAAGTGGAATCGGTTTTATAGCCATTAGTTTCATTTATGTTACGTGACACATGGTCCATTTTATCGAAAATACTAAGGTTAATTCGAGCTCAAAAATTTGTTGGGGTACTTTTTACCCATATTGCTATATTTTACTTCCTGATTCTTGAATTGTTGAGATCAAGATTGGGTAAAAACCTTGGAAAATGTAATTATATTTAATAGAATTAGAACAAATTTTATTGATTCTAATTATTATGTTGTGTCAGTTACACACATTTCATTTAAGTAGTGTAAAAGTGCCCACAGGGAGTGAGAAATCTTTAGACTCGTATAGATGCACATTTTCAATTTAACATGAAAAGCTTAATTTATGTAAATAAAGTCTAACCCTCCGGTTAGTTAAAACTAGAAGGAAAAAAGTATTTGATAAGAGACTAAAAAATCTTTTTGTCACAAAATGAATAAGTCTGATGCTGTCAGCTTGCAAGTACAAAAGCGAAAAATTGTTTGAGTGACTTTTTTCAAAAATTATAACACATTTCATGCAATAGGTTTGTATAGATATTCCTTTAGGTGATTAATATATAATGGATTGGATTAATGTCATATTTTCATGGAATAATTGATGAATCTCATGCCTTACAACAACCTATATTATTTCAACATATTTATTCATTTACTCAGTATATACGAGCAAATGGGCTTTGGTATAAAAAGATAGATTAAAAATAAATCACAAAGAGAAAAATTTAAAAGAATACAAAAAATCTCATACTATTATATTACTTTTTACAATTGCAAATCACCCCATTTCCTATAAAGTGAACATTTTCTTCCTCTTCCCTTACTCCACCTTCGACGACAAGAAGGTAATTTCATATTTTCAATTCCGGCATTTCTACTAGAGACAGAATCGGTAGAGCCGAGGGCTGTTTCCTGTTTGTTTCCTGCTCCAAGTTTTAACTTCGTTTATGGTTTATATTGAAGGAGTGCTCGCAGATTCGCGACTCGCGTGCAACTGTGTCGGCGCTCGGCATGGCCTAATGTTGTTAGACAGACGGGTGTTGTTATCGTCCCGGGATTCGGTTTCTGGACATCTGGTCAATTCGATTTTGATGTGTTTCTGCCCGGGGGTGCAGTTTTCGAGCGGCTGCGAACGACGAGGCATCAGTTAGGATCAAGGCTAGATACTTATATCCCCGCATATTCCCGGAGGGGTTTTGCTTGCTTCCATCCATCGCATCGGTGTCCCCATGTGCACACGTTACACACGTGATCGGTTCTCGTCTCTTGTCGCTTCTGTTTGCACGTACTTACATTCAAGATCGAGTTCAAACACTCTCAGTACGAGGATTTTCGGAAAATACACGTGGGACCTCCAAATTCAGGTGAATTTTTCCATCTTCACAATGTCACTATTTTTAAAACATGTTTAAGTTCTAAAATAACAATTTCAAATGAGGTTTTTTATTCCAGGAAATCTAGAAAAATAGTAGTTTGTTATTCAAAAGTTTCATTCCTCTCAATCTTCAAACACTCCATTTTCATCGTAAAATTTACTTTTGAATATATGAGAAAGGAGAAGAAACGAAAAATTACCCGTTGTCTACGACATTTTTGAATTTATACATTTAATTATTTTTTGGTTTTGTAGGTTTAGATCTTTAGGGATAACTTTTTGTTTGCAATCTGAGTTTGTGTGTCGTAAAATAAATTGTACAATGTAACGACAACTCGAAGAGCTTTATCCTCGTGGTACGACAGATGCGTCTCCGCCTCTGAACACCGTGATATAGCTGGTCTTCACTTGGTCCCTCGGGAGTCCTGGAGAGACAAACCGTCCCGAGGGTTCGTTCGCACTGAGCCAGGAAAAAGAAGGACCCTTCAAAAACGACGGCCGGGACGAAATCCTTTCGATCCTCCTACCCGAATCGATTCGATGAGGAAACGATTAATGGCATGAGGGGCGCCGACCAGGTCATTTCTTTTACGACGCAAGTGTCTCTATTCTAGGGTTTGAATTGGCCGACTCATCTATCAGTCTTATAGGCCTCATTCAACTCTCATTCATTTCTTACAGAAGATTTTAAATTCTTTTCTTTACTTATTTATATACAACATTATTCCCATATTAAGAAATCAACTTCATATTTTGCCTTACTTTTTTTATATCGTTCTTCTTTTTATTTTTAATATTAATTGCTCAGCAACCTGGGTCGGAGCAGTGTTGCGGAGTGAACGTGCTATTTAAATAAATAACACGAGAATTCCAGATCAATCTAAAAATTTTATAACTCCTTCCTCACACTAGTCCTCTCCCCACCGAGTGCGTCATGCCTGCCCCGAAAGGGAAACGGCTTAATGGTGTAATAATAATAATAATTGACACAGTATTTGTAATTTTTTACATTATTATACTAATGAGAACGTATTGGTTTTATGTAAAATTTGATTTATTTGGGTTTCATCAAATCTTCACGTTTTTAGACCCCCTGAGTCAGAAAAAACGATTTTTATTAAGGTGTCTGTCAGTCTGTAGGCACGCTAACTTTTGAAAAGATGGCCAGAAAATAGTTTATTCGAAAATAGAAAAGTTCGTTAGCCAGCTATTTTGGAGAATAATTCAAAAAGTCAGAGCATTTGCAAAATTTTTAAGACTTTTTTTTTTAAGATTTAAAAAAACTATGTACCTATTTAACGTGCTCGGGAAGTAGAACCAATTTATTTTCACGCCTTTTTCGATAAAAAAATGATAAGAGTTATAGCATTTTCAAAAAACTAAATAAATAAATAAAACAAAAAATTAGCCAAACAACGCACAATATAAAAAAGACAAGAGACTTAGACCTCAAGAGAATTAGACCACAAAATTTGCTTTCAACCTTTTTTCTCACGAGACACATGATAAGAAAGTCTTCGTTGATTATAGTCGAAGGAGCTTTAACAAAAGGGAAGTCTCAATCACTAAATTTAAGTTGTCGATTGTTTGACCCTTAAATTTAAAAGTCCTATGCACATGACAAATTATAATGTACAATGACCGAGCGCGTAGCGCGAGGTTAATGCGTTATCGAGCGCGAAGCGCGAGATATGACAGTTTCGCACCCTAGGTACACTCAAATTTGTAAGCGAACCGAGCCGCGTGCGATGAGAATGTGACCGCGCCGAGAGCAGATTTTTATCATTACTTTCATGTCATTCTCTCGCCCCTTTTAGCACTTCCCCTTAACAATAACTTTTCTTTCCTCTGCCTTTTACTCTCTCTAACCCTCTGTTACTCTCACCCTCGATTTTAAAACATGAGACTTATTTTCGCTCAGTCCCATATTCCCATCACCCCTTACATCCCACACCTCTTATATCCTACACCTTGAATCCTCTAATCCTATAACGGGTCCCTACTACTCACTACACTTCCTCCCCCTCACACGCTAACTTCAGACTAGACTAGACTAGACTAGAACTAGAGGACTTCTATTCCCCTAATACCACCCCCACCCCCCCATGCTCACACCATCATTTCTTCCTCTTCTACTCCTGTCTCTATATCTAATGCCATAAATGCACCTCATGTACCTCATCAGCATGATGCTTTTTTAAAGAATGTACTCGTCCAACAACATCGTTTAAATTTGAGTCGCTGATCAATTTTTATATAGTAATTAGCCCAAGTGCAGTGCTTTACAAAGCTACAAAGCCATCTTATGTCACGGTTCGGACACAAACTGATTAATAAACCCATCGGAAGATCCATACGCTTTACGTCAACGTTACAAACATTGAGAAAAACTATCCACGTAGGTCCATTGGTGTGAAAAATCTTTCACCACACATCACTATCCTGGATTACACTTCATGCTTCCTTTGCATCCATACATCTTTGCATACAATGTCTTGTGCATCTACGGCAGATGATACTTGTTGAATAATAGAATTTCAATAAACAGAATGCCCTTGTCTGACCCCTTTAATATACCCCTTATACATATGCATTTTAATCATGAGGTATAATAAGACGTGTTTACTCCCGAAAAACATAATTTATTAAAGAGGATCTTTATATTTCAATGAATTTTTATAAAAATGTTTGCAATGAGTTTATACAAAGAAAAGAGAACATTTTTACTTTTACGACGTAAATTACATCTAATAAAATTATTTTCGACAAAATCATCCTGACTTTCTATAATCTTGAGCTCTTCAACTCTGCAAGTTACGATTTCCATATTTCATTTAAAAAAAAATATATATATATACACATACATACATATGTGTGTAAAATTAAGTGAGCTTAAGTTAAGGATTAAGGGGGAGATGTGAAGAGGGGATGCTGAGGTAGAGAAGGTTGTGAGGTGTGCGATGAGAAGAATAAGAAAATAAATGAGAGAGGTTAAAAGTTACGGAGTGCTCGGGTAGAAGGTGAAGAGATTGTAAAAGGGTAGAGAGAAACCGTGGATATTGGAATATGCGAGAATTTCATGTGGGGCGAGGTATATAGGTGGTAGGAGGAATAGAAGAACAAAGAAATAAAGACAATAGGAGTATAGGAGCCTTTCGTTCGAGGATAGAGGGTTATGATGCGTAAATAGGTGAATGGGAAGACGGGTATAGGCAGACACTGGTATATCGAGAAAGGTTAGAAGTTAAAAAGCGTAAATTTAGGGTTGAGGGGAAAGGTAAAAGAGAGTTAGTAGGGGAAAAAGAATAGGGAGATGAGGTGAGGGACATAGGAGAATAGGTGAAAAGTGTTGCATTTAAAGGAGATAGGAGGGGTAAAAATGTTGTGCTTTTATATATCTATGAAATATTTTGATAAAGAAATAGACAGGTAACTAATGTTTCACCAATCTTAACAGTAAAAGCATTTTTAATTATATTTGGGCACTTTTCATTTTTCTTGTGACAATAACAAAATTAAAAATCTGCCCGCCATGCGGGCACAATCTCATCGCGCGCCTCGCTTCGGTCGCAAGTTTGGGCGCGCTCGGGGCACGCAAATGTTGGGTCTCGCGCTTCGCGCTCGATTAGGTATTCATATCGGGCTACGCGCTCGGACACATTTGCCTCATGCTTTACACGCGATTCCTCTAGGACCTCTAGGTTTTCGGACTTGGTGTGCTCGCTATTACGCGCGTCGCGAGCTGATACTCTCTTAGTAAGCTTCATCGTTATTACATGCTTTTGGTTCAATTATGTCAGTTTTACATAAAAAGAAGGACTAATTTACTTAAGGTTCTATCAACCTAAAGGAACACATTCTCATCTCATCAAGACACTCGCGCTTCGCGCTCGATATTGAGTTTTAAAATCAATACAAATGACTGAATTTGTATTTGATTTCAAATGCAGAAGGAAATTTCTTTACTTCAACGTATACTTCTGTACTTTGCTAATAAATTATACTACATTGTCGATGAGAATGTAACATATAAGTAATGTACATATGCAAACTTTATCATTTATTCTTTATTTTTTACTAATCTTTATTCGCAGCTACCCTGAGAAATGTATTATTTCAAAAAGTGGCCCAAAAAAATTTGTAGATCTTTTTTGAGTAAAATTGAATTTTTGATTTTTTATTATTTTTTTTTGCAATAAAAATGTAAATGTTTATTGCACAAAAAAATTCAAAAAGTCGTTATGACAATCTTGCTTTCAAAAACCAACGTTTTTCCCCTCTCGACTTTTTTTGATATCGTGCGTTGTTTGACTTAAAATGTTAATTTTCGTTTGTTTTTTTGGATTTTGAAACTGCTTTTACTCCGGTAATTTTTTTTCATCGAAAAAAGTCATCGTGATAAATTGTTCGTGTTTTTGAGTGCTACTAATAACTGTACATAGAATTTTCAAATCTTGAAAAAAGTGGTCTAAAAATTTTCAAAATGAAATTCCTTTTTGAATTTTTATCCAAAATCGCTGGCTAACGAACTTGACCTTCAATTTGAGACACTAAAAGAGTATACCAAAGGCCAATCCAATCTGTTGATTTTTT
>JAAAKG020030170.1:0-19656 GCA_010014905.2 Druon quercuslanigerum
TGAAATCTTAGAAATATAGTTTACTAAAACCCTTTTAAAATCTTTAAAATCTTTCAAGTTAAATTTTTTATGTGAAATGTTCGAAATCTTTGGAAATTTTTTGTAAAAATTTTAAATAATAGCGTACACGCATTTTTGAAATTATTGTGAAATATTTGTGAAATCTTTCTTAAATCTTTGTAAAATCTTCTTTATTCGTTGAAATAATTGAATTATTTGAAATGTTCTAAAATGTTCTCAAACCTTTTGACATTATTTAAAATCTTTGAAATATTTTGAAATCTTTAGAAATATTTTTTAACCTTTTGAAATCTGGTCTTCTCAAAACCCAAAAGGTCAACCCCTCAAAAAATTCTATGTATATCCATAACTCATTCTAATTTGGAAAAAAACTGTATTAACATTAAAATTTTCAACGAATAATTTTTCTATTTTGTAAGTTAAATACCACAGCAAAATTGATACTTCAACATTCTATATTAACGGGAGAATAAATAAAAAACTTATACAATTATTCACAATAATAAATTCTGTTAATTGCAATCTATAAAATAATTGCTACAGTCTACAAAAAGAACTTTGAAATTTCTTTGTTTATTCTGTAATAAACAAAAGATAAATTATATCTTGATAAATAAAAAACAATGCAGTAGCAAGAATTTGTCTAAAAAAGATGCTTCTTTCATGAAAAATTAAAATAGATATAAAGATATTAATAAAAAAAATTGCAATTGTTTCGTATTTCAATGAAAGTACTGTTTTAAGAACCAAAAAGAATGCAAATTGAAGGCTCTCGTGAAAAATTCAAGGAAATTTCGAGGTTTTTAAGGAGTTCAAGGTCACTAGACGCCCTGATTTAATTAGGTAATTAAAAAGTGCTTACCTGGACAGCGACTTGCAGAGGCGTAGGTTCCCCTAATGAGCAATCAGACCTTAAAATATCAGCAGGCAACAGTCTTGGGCAAGGTTTCCCCGTGAAAAGCATGAAAAGTGTATGAATCGATCTCCTTTGTGTAAGTTCGGTGTGCCGATGTTGGTAACCTGATAAGTGTCTTCGATGTCTTATCACCGATGGGAACCACCTTTCGCACAACACGCAATACCTCCTGTGTTTAATCGTCGCCTACAATAACAAATTAGTCAATTACTCTTTTTTACTTCAAACAACGTACAATCACAGGGTGTCTACTCACATCCAAGAGAAAAAAAATTCCTCATTTTACTCAAATAAATTTTTTCTAGGACGATTCTAAAGCGATTCAAATATTTCGCAATTTTTTAAACAATTGACTCGGCGTATGTATACTGCTTCGTGAGTTTTTTTTTAAATAAATAATATAGGTTTTTTCTGCAGTTTCTAGGCATTCAATTAATATTTTTAATTTAGAAAGATTGGACAGATTTGAAAGATGATTTTTTAACCAAACAGTTGAATTTTTATAAAAAAGGGCCAATTTTCAACAATTTAGTTGAATTTTGAATAAACAAAAAAAAATTAGCTTTCCACCAAAAACGTGACAATTAAATTTTCAGTTAAAAAGATTAATTTAGTGAAAAATAAACAATTAAAGAAAGTCATGAAATTTCAACTGAAATCATGAATCTTCAACTGGAATAGATGAATTTTAAAACAAAAAAAATCATTTTCAAACAAGAAGATTGCCAAACAGAAGGATTTTTTAAAAATCAAAAACGTCCATTTTTAAACAAAATAAATGATTTTTTAACTAAACAAAAGGCAAATTTAAAAAATTTATTGAATTTGGACTAAAAAACATCATTTTAAAACCAAAAATGTAATAATTAAATTAAGGTTACAAAATTTAATTTTTTTTCAACTAAAATATTGAATATTTAACAGAAATACTTACAGTTTTCAACCAAAAATGGAGTAATTACATTTCTAGTTTAAAAAATTACTTTTCTACTGAAAAAGGCCAATTTTCAATCAAAGTAAAGAATTTTCAACTAAAATTATGAATCTTAAACTGCAATAGATGAATTTTAAACAAAAAAGATTAGTTTCGCAAAAAAAAAAAAGATTTATTTTCAAACCAAAAGATTATATTTTTACCAAAAAAGTCAATTTTTCATGAAAATACATGAATTTCCAACTAAAATGATGCATAATTAACTGCAATACTTGAATTTTTAACCAAAAAGATTAATGTTTACACATGATGATTATTTTCAAATGAAAGGATTCATTTTCTACCAAAAAATACCATTTTTTAACAAAATACATAAACTTTAAATGAAATAGTTGAATTTTCAACTAAAAAAGACAAATTTTCTACGATATAGTGAATTTGAAACTAAAATGGTGATTCTCAAACTGAAATAGATTAAATTTATATTCCAAAGATAACTTTTTAACAAACAAGTTTAACTTTTAATTTTTCTACCAAATAGATGAATTTTCAAACAAAAAGTTTAATAATCTACAAAAAAATTTGATTTTTAACAACATACATGAAATTTAAACCAAAAAAGAATAATTGTCAACCATATAGTTTATTTTTCAACTAAACAGACCAACTCTTAACCACATACTTGAATTTGGAAGTAAAAAAAGATTAGATTTTAACAAAAAATGAAATAGTTAAACATTCAGTTAAAATAATTAAAATCGCCACCGAAAAAGAAATTTCTATCAAAGTGATACATTTTCAACTTAAATGTTGAATTTTTAACTCAAATAATTGGATTTTAAACCAAAATGATCGATTTCTACTAAAAAAGATAAATTTTCAACTAAAAAAAATTTGTCAACTAAAAATTGAATAAATAAATTTTTAGTTAAGATAAATAGTGTTCAATCAAAAACATGAATTTTAACTAAAACGATAGAATATACAACTGAAATAATTAGCCAAAAAAATTAAGTTTTAACAAAAAAGTTTAACGCTCAATTTAGTGATAAAATTTTCATTCAAAAAAAGTAAAGATTCTAAACAAAAAATGCAGTGGCTGATATTTCAACCAAAAAGATAAATGAATAAGATTAATTTTCAACCAGATATTTAAATTTTCGACCTAAAACGATCAATTTTTAACCAAAAATAGAATAATTAAATTTTCAGTTCAAAACAATTATTTTAAACCAAAAAACGAATTTCACAAATAAAGAATCAGTATTATTCAATTTAATATTGCAATTAAACAAAAAAAATAAAGCACGCTTTCGAAAAAAATCCCTGTCTTTAAAGAAAATGCCCTGACAATTTCAGGTTTCCCCGGTAGAGTAGACACCTTGAATGAACCTGAATAAAAAAATAATATTCCACAACAATTACCTTTTCATGAAAGACCCATTTTTGAACAGCATCAGCGAGAGTCACTCCAGGATCCACCTGCACAGCCTTCGCCATCTTACTAGGAACTCTCTCCGCCTCTTTTGCAATTGTTCCATCAACAATTTTCGGATCTTGCTCAAAAGCAATGACGTCCTCTTGATTCGTGATAAGAGGTGGTGAAAGTGTAGCATCTCGATCCGAACTCGGATCCAGACGCACTCCACCTTCCGGTTCCAAAATTGGCATATCTTCCTTCGCTTTCGGCTCACTCGCATTTTCTCCACTCTGTTCCTTAGACTTGACTACCTTTGGAACTTTATGAGACTTTGTTTTACTCCTATCACCATCCTTTGATGACTCCCTGCTTTTCCCACTCCTGGACTCCGACTTGCCTCCAGAGCGCTTCGAGCTTGACTCTGTTTTCGATCTACTGCTGCTATCCTTGCTTTTATTCGACTCTTCCGACTGAGTAGAATGAAGACTAGATCGTTTCTGGTCCCTCAACGATATCGTTTTCTCATCATATTTACAAGACTCATCATCTATCCTCGGAGCTTTTCTACTCTTATGTTTCTCTCTTGATCTGCTGCTTTCTTTCGGCCGCTTCTTATCATACCTTGTATGACTTCTTGAGCTGGAACGTTCCGAACTTTCCTTCGTTGAAGAACTTCTTTCCGAATCGCCCTCTTTCTTCTCACCCTCTTTCTTTTCACCCTCTTTCCTTTCACTCTCCTTCTTTTCACCGAGTGTTCTAGACTTCGATTTCGCGGTGCTTTCCTTTTCATATTTCGGCAGATACTTCCTCAAGGTCTCCTTTGCAGCCATGACTTCCTGGACGAGTGAGATCGAATCCGAAAACTTGGCTGAACTTGAAGCCAACTGATTGGAATTCTGATCTGTCTCAGTCGGGTTCAGCAAGCTATTCAGAACAGGGATTTCGTCCTTGATATCACAGGAGGAATCTTGAATCGCGTTCAGCAGAGAAGAATCTTCATCTGGTAGGAGAAGCCTTGGAAGCCGGTCCGAGTCATTTGATTCCTCGATCCTACTTTCTTCAATCCGATCATCAGGTACTTCGGAATTTTTAAATTCTACAGCATCATTCGATTCAGGAGGTTCTTTAATATCAGCCATCGGTACGTCATACGTATCCACACTGCTCTCTACAATTTCGAGTTCAAATTCGAACTGGGTTGGAATCGCGTCCTCGGAATAAAGATATTCGTGTTCTCCATTCGCTATCAACGAGGTCGAAAACTCGGGCCTCACTACCTCCACTTGACTCTCCTCTTCCATTTTTATCACATTTGCCTCGTTCTCGTCAAAACTCTCGAAGCTAGAAATATCTGGAGCTAAAGTGTCTTTACTATCGACCACTTCCTCTCCCAACAAAGAACACTTCGTCTCGACCTCTTCGCCCAACTTCACCTCGGATTCTCCACACTGATCGCTAAAATTATTCGGAAAATTTAATTTTTCCGCATCCTGAAACACATCCTTACTCTCGGAATTCATATTTTCATCGAATTTCTTCCACGAATTGAATGCATCTGAATTCGATTGAATTTTCTCAGCAAACATGTCCTTGAAGTACAGAGATCGATTCTCGAGATAATTCGCTTCAGCATTCGTGGAATCTCTCGCTGATTTGCAGACCTTGCTTTTGTAGAATCTCGAACTTGTGTCTAAATAACGCATCCCACAATCGGATTTTCTTCTTTGCTTGATTTTATTCGTGAAAACCTCTGAACCACTCTCAGCTTTTGCCAATTCCTTCTGCTTTTTCAGACTCCGAATAAACTGCTCCCATTGAATTTTACTCGAGTCGGATTTACCTCGGACCGAGGCTTTGCTCCCGTTTTTTGCAATCGCTAATTTCAAAGCAATATTGACATGTCTCAACTCTTTCGCCATGCAGTCGAGAATCCAAGAACGTTGGAGAACCACTTGTGGTTGTAAACTTGAGTCTTGCAATAAAGCATTTTTCTTATCTTTGCTGACTTCGCACTTGAACTCGGCCGTCGGCGAGGTTCGTTTGATGATAACTTTGGGAACTTTTTCCAAGATACTTTGACCATCCGAGGAAGACATCGAGTTCTCCAGATTTGGATCCACCCTTCGATCTTTCACTTCTTCCTTCGACGATCTTTTCACCTTTTTGTTTTCAGTCTGCTGAACCTCAGAGCTGTGCCTTTTCCTAGTTGTCGACGAGGCGACTTTCAAGTCTTTCTTGATCTTCAACTTCGGAACCTTATTTCTAGATTCTTCAGTCTCAAGACTTGACGAATCGCTGACAATTTCCTTCAGTTCGGAATTCAAATTCGCCTCATCGGATTCAGAAACAGATCGGCTTCTGTCGGAATCCGTCTTTGAACACGATCTCTTGAAATCGGTTCCCTGTTCACTAGGTTTTGAATCGTCATCTGTGGAATGCGAATTCTTGAGTTTCTTTTTCTTAACTTTCGGAACAGGTTTCTGCAAATCCTGGACATTACGTAAATCCAGATTCTCGATGACAACTTTCGGCAGTTTATCTTCAAGCTTTATCTTCATTTTGGGAATCCTGCTCTCTTCATTGGCGAACATGAAGGGCTCATTTTTATTGATATCATCGAGTTTTATCTTAACTTTGATGACGTTCGCCTCCTCACTCGACTCGGGCAACTCATCCGGAATTTCTTCTATCGTGGGCGTCGCTGGTCGAGATTTGGCGTTTCGAATTATCATCTTTGGTATTTTTCTGTAAAATGATGGTTCTTCACTCGCATCGGAACCTGACTTTGAACTTGTTGGCGAGGTTCTATTCGTCTCAATTTTGCGAATAACTAGTTTAGGAACGGTCTTATCAACCGTGGAACTTTTCAGATGAGACTCTCTTCTGATGTTTTCTTCCAAAGTCATGTCGGGCATTTGGTCAAACTGATTACTGTCTGAACTTTTTGTAGAATTTAACATTTCGGAATCGCTCAGTTCTTTCTGAAGTTCCAAAGTAGGCGGTTCAACTTCACAACTGGACTCGTCATCGACGTAAACTGATTCAGAATTCTTATCTCCTTCGGCTATTAGGGGCAAAGCTTTTTTCTGAATTAACTGATCAATTTCATTCTTAATCTCTGTAGAGCAATTTGAATTTTGATTTATAATTTCGCTCGTACTTTCTTCAATTTTATCCTCGGGGAGTTTACGCGTTTCTATTGAGGGTGAAGGACACAAGCCTCTCGTTTCTAAATATTCTCTCTCATAGTTTTTCAGTTCTGATTCCTGACTTTCTGAATTGTGTTCCGGAATACTTTCTTCATTGAATTCTTTATTAGGTTCCTCAAAATGATTAGTTTCTTCTTCAACAGATTTATCTTCGACATTTTCGATTCTTTCCGAAATAATTTCATCCTCATGTTCAATATCATAATGACTGTATTGAATTTCGTCGACAGAGGGTACAACTTGTGTGTTTTCTTCAGGTTCTTTTTGAATTTCCTCAGTAGGTAGTAAAATATCTTCCTCTAGATTTTCAGAAACGGAATTTAATGGTTCTACAGATATCTCCTCCATATTCAGAGTTGAAATTTCTTTCTCTTGTCTGGCAAGAAGATTAGTAATCTCGGACGTCAATTCTAAAAGCGATTCTGCAGCTATCAGTTCCTCCATTTGTTTATCCGCCAATTTTAATTCCTCAAAACTAGACTCTTTTACAGTCTCACTCTCAGTTTCTTCGACTTTGTCACAGATTTCTGGATTCTGGGTAACTTCTTTAATTTCAGCAGAAATGTTCTCATCGATGTCTGTGTCAACCTCGTCTTCTTTTTCAATTAATTGCAAATCAATTTCCACTTCATCTTCAACGTCGACATCTGTGATCTCTTCTATTTTCTTCTCTTTTTCGTTAAAATGACATTCTGAAATTGACTGTGGCTCAGGATCAACTGACACTGGTTCTACTTTCTCTGACCTTTCTGATTCTATTTTTTCAACACTTTCGAGAACTGCTGTATTGACGGCAGTTTCGGAATTCTGTTCAGATTCAGGATTTAATTCTATTGTAGGACTTACTGTAACTTCAGAAACAACTGCAGTTTCAGAATTCTCGGCAACTTCAGAATTTATTTCATGTTCAAAATTTAGTGCAACTTCAGAATTGACTTCATGTTCAGAATTTTCTGAAACTTCAGGATTGATTTCATGTGAAGAATTTTCTGAAAGTTCAGGATTCATTTCACCTCCAGAATTTTCTGGAACTTCAGGATTGATTTCATGTTCAGAATTTTCTGCAACTTCAGAATTGATTTCATGCTCAGAATTTTCTGCAACTGCAGAATTGATTTCACGTTCAAAATTTATTGAATTAATTTCACGTTCCGAATGGATTTCACTTTCGGAATTTTCTGTAACTTCAGAATTTATTTCACGTTCAAAATTTACTGAATTAATTTCACGTTGAGAATGGATTTCACTTTCGGAATTGTCTGCAACTTCAGAATTTATTTCACGTTCAGAATTTTCTGCAACTTCAGAATTTATTTCACGTTCAGAATTTTCTGCAACTTCAGAATTGATTTCACGTTCAGAATTGTCTTCAACTTCAGAACAGATTTCACGTTCAGAAATTTTTACAACTTCAGAATTGATTTCACGTTCAAAATTTACTGAATCAATTTCACGCTCAGCATGGATTTCACTTTCGGAAATTTCTGCAACTTTAGAATTTATTTCATGTTGAAAATTTACTGAATTGATTTCACGTTCAGAATTTTCTGCAACCTTAGAATTGATTTCAAGTTCAGAACGGATTTCACGTTCAAAATTTTCTGCAATTTCAGAATTGATTTCACGTTCAGTATTTTCTGCAACTTCATAATTTATTTCACGCTGAGAATTTTCTACAATTTCAGAATTGATTTCCTGCTCAAAATTTTCAGCAACTTCAGAACTAACCACAGGTTCATGATTAACTGCAACTTCCAAATTTGTTTCACGTTCAAAATTGAAAACTACTTCAGAATTTCCAATATCAGAATGTTGATTAATCTCCGATGCCTCCTTATCTTCCAAAGATTCTTTCTGACTCGAAACCAAAACTTCTTTGTTTTTAGACACTTCCAAATTTTCCGAAAATTCAGGATTAATTTCCGTGGAACTTGAAACGAAACTTTCGCTTTTTCGCCTCTCTGAAAGTAAATGTGATTCAGATTGAACTGCAACATCAGAGGTGGATTTGCGCCTCTCGGGCGTTTCATCTGATTTAAAGTTACAAATATCTTTAAGATATTCCAATTTAGAATTTGCAGAATCAATATTAGAATCCTGAATATCATCTTCCTTGTCAAGATTGGCTTCTGATTTTGAATCAGGATGAGGATGATTGAATTCTGTATCGCAATCTTGTTTCTTGTCAACGTCCATGACAACAGTTTCTTCCTCCCGAGATGATTTATCTTGTGGCTTGTCAACGTCCATACCAAGAGGGTCTGCCTCCGGAGATGTTGTTTCTAGTGGCTTATCAAAGTCTATGTCAAGAGGATCTGCCTCCAGAGATGTTGTGTCCTGCAAATTGTCGACGTCCATGACAAGAGTTTCTGCATCCCGAGATGAGGCATCTACCCCAACAGGACTAGTAGAATCACTTTTTTCGAAATTACGAGTTTCTACTATCGTCTCCTTATCGCCAGAAGCTACAGGAACAACCTGATTATATTTCGTTTCACCTGGACTTGGACTCCGTATTCCAGGGAAAACCTGACACTCACTTCTCTCACATCTCTCAATATTTTCTGTACTTGTATCCACAATTTTCGTAGCTTCGTTCAAATTTTCGGGAGTTTCGTCCATTTTATCTTCAAGGCAACTTGTCTCATTTTCATTTTCATGCTGCGAACGGCTGTCGTCAAAATCGCTCCTTGAATCTTGTCTTTCGTCCTGGGCTTCGTTTCCGGACAAGCTTTCACTGAAAGCGCTGTAATTCTTGATCGTTTTAATGATCATCGGTTCATTGCTGAAAGCAGTCGGCTTACTTTCCTTGTGAGAAAGATACCTTTGGTAACTTTTTTCCAATTCCTGAGTGGCGAACCGCTTTGCCAAAGACTTCTTCGGAGGCTTCAGATCCGTGTGGTATTTGTTACTGTAAGGGCGTTTCTCGCCTGATTTTGTCGGCCGTTTATCATAAGAGGTAGAGGAGCTATAATTTGTATATTTTTCCGTGTATTTTTCATACTGAGAACGACCGTCCTTCTGTTGTGCTTCCATTAGCAAAGTTCTCAATGTAAATCTCGGATTGGGACTGTAAGTAATTTTCCCGTCTTTGGTTGTGTAGACCGGAACAGTATTCAAGTTCTCCGACTCGTCCAGATTGCTGAATATCGGATTCAAAAATCCCTTGGGACTTGAGGAGTCTTCACCTTCAAGTAAATTCGATTTCAATGGATTAGTTTCCGGGGCTTTGTACGGCATGTCATCAAAGCTGCTGGAATCACAGTTTAGAGAATTCTTTATCACAAAATGCTTTGCATCGTCGCTCGTATTGGTCACATCTTCTTTTAATAAATCTTTCGTTTGCAATCTGGATCCCGAATATTCCGAAGTGCAGGGAAATATTTCTGAACTTTCCTTAACTTCGGGTTTATCAGGCATCACATTTTTATTCACAAATCCAGAAAAACCTCCTTTATCCTTGTATTTGATTTTACGGAAGTGCTTGAGTTCTTGCAATTTTGATTTTCTACTAAAATCTTCAACCGGTTTTGTCTTATTGATGGACTTGAGTCTGTTGGAGAGACAGTCGATTGTTGAACTCCCTGCATCTAAAGAGTTCTTAAGACTCTCGGGATTTTCATGCGGTTTTGTTATGCTATTATCTAGGTGGGTGCAGGTATATTCTTTATCAATCTTGTTGAAACTCAACGATTTGCAGGTGTCACAAGCTGAATGTTGACTCTTTCCAAAATACTCAATTACACTCTCCTTTCTCGCATCCTCATTTCTCGCCTTTTTTTCAACAATTTTCTCCGAATCTTCGGATTTCTTATTCTGAATGCTTGTCTCAGTTTTCAAGTTTTGCCCAGAACAAGTCAGAGAACTACAAGTTGAAGGATCGTCATGATTCGGTTTAGGGTCTGCTTCACCACACTTTTGCGTTGAACTCTGACCAACAGAATTACCATCACTTCTCGAAACATTGATCTCTATTTTGATCGCCTCGAAAGGTTTATTCGAATCGCTGCAGTTTCTAAATTTGATTTCCAAATCCGATGAATTTGGTTTGGCAGGCTCAACCGTCGCTGGCTTTTCTTGATTAACCTCGTTGATCTTGGGTGGATTCTGAGGTGTCTCGGGAGTCAGAACAGGCAAAGCATGCTTTGCAGGCATGTCGGTCTCTTTTTTTTTCTCCTCTTCGCCCGACAATTTCGGCAATTTATTTTCCTCCTTAAACTGATCGATACTTCGCTTTCTCTTGAGATTTTTAAATTCCTTAAAGAGACGCTCTTCCTCACTGTCGCCCTTGAGATTCTCCGCCGATTTTGAACGTTTCCATAGTGTGTTCATTGATCTCGATTTCGATTTTTTGAAATTTTCAGCAAAAGTCACAAGTTCCTCTCTCTCAAAACTGTCCGACATTTTTCTAGGTGGATACATTTTATTCTGCTTGTTTTGTTGCCAAGTGGTGTTAAATATCTCCTCAGAAATGATGCTGATTCCTTTCAGATTTCGCCGCGAACTTTGAGAATCCTGCATCGAATTATGAATGGAATCTTGCCTCTCCTTGATATTTTTCAAAATCTTCGAAACCGAGGCTGAAACTTCAGCAAAGTCTTTTTTCTTTTGCATCTTCTGCTCGATTTCGTTGTAGAATTTTTCATTGTTACATGTCTTTTTAGCATCGGAACTCAAGTCCAAACCTTTGTCCATGCAACCAACATCCATCCACATGTCATCGACTTTATTCGTTTTTTCTTCATCGGACTCCAGGACATTCAAGCTCGTGATTGGCGCCGAATCTTTCATAATTTTTGTCAAGTAATTCTCCTCCATCGGCGGGGCTGGTATTTTCGGCTCTTCATTTTCTTCCCCAGGTATCAGAGGAATCGAGTTCCAACACCACTTGTCCTGATCCTCCGGCGAAAACACATCCATATTTGCTGAAAACTCGTTGGAATCTTTATTTGCCGAATTCTCTGGAATCATTCGACTTATAGGATGAACTTGAGAATACTTTGTACTGCTTTGCGCATCAGAAGTTGGATTCTTTTTCTTGTCCTCCTCGAGATCACAAGAAGGCCAAATTTCATTTTCAGCCGGTTTGCATCGCATATCAGGTTTCTCCTCCTTCTTGGAATCGGAGATTGGCGACTTGATGACAGAGGTATTTTGAAAATCAAAATCGAGTGCATCTTGCGATGACTTTGCCGATAGATGCTCGCCCTTGAGATGTTCGTAGGGATCCATTTTGACGGGAGATTGAGTGAAGCTAATCATCGGGCTATTCTGGATTAATTCGATGGGATTGGTGCTCGTTGTGAGATCAACACCTTGCTCGGTACATTCTTCGCTGTCCGAGTGAGTCGGTGTGTTTAGGGTTGTTGAGATCGGGGTACATTCCGACGTTGTCAAATCTGGCAAGCTGAGATCATCCTGATTGTGATTCTCCTCCGAGTAGCTATTCTGCTTCTTCAAATTTGCACCAACGGCCTCTGAGGTACTTTTCGCTAGCGGCAAGACTGTCATATCCCGAGTATTGATTTGCAACTTGGGATCCACATGCCTCTGAGTAGTCAGTTTCTTGTAGTTTGCACTGGAAGCTTCTTTACTCTCGCTGGCCTCGCACTCTTTCGTTTCGGTCAGAGACGGCAGCGAACTTCCACCAATCACTTCCACTTCCTGCTTCTCGTTGTAAGCAAAAGAACCGCAGGATTCCCCTTCGGGATTCTCGACAATATGAATCGTGGGCACGCCGTCGATTCCTTCACCGACGCACTTTATATTAAGCTTGTTCGCATAAACAACCCCTTGATTCAAATCGTTCGCACAATCTTGAAGAAGAGTGTTGGAGTGATCCTTCGGATAATACTCTTGCGGCTTCATGGGAGGTTCGCTCTCCTTTTGCTCAGTTGTATTTTCCGGCCCGTGCGAGTCCAATCCAAGGTTTCCGTACTCGACGACAACGATCGGGGTCGAATTGCTGAGAACGACATCAGGTAGATTGGCGTTGGCTCCCTCTTCTTCCTCCGCCTCGTCCCAGTTTGCTAAAAATTGCCGCACGTCCAACGTGGGCTTATGGGCAAAACTCTTCTCCTTATCCTCTTCCCGGGGATTTAAAGCCTCGAAACGTTCCTCTTCTCGTCGCAGATGACAGTGAGGATTCTCTATTGTTTTCTGCCCCAAGTACTGAACATCTCTGTCGTTATTGGGAATCGACGATTCATGAGATCGAAGAAGACTCTGTAACCGTTGTAAATTGTGCGGCTTCTCCACAGTTTGCGGCTCTTTCTCAACATTCACAGGATTCGTGGGATTGGCTGGATTGTGGGTGGGAAAACTGCCGGGAAGGTAGTTCGGATTGATTAAAACACCGTTCTGATCAAACTGAAGATTGATTGGCGGCACGGAACTGTTGGCCGTCGTCAAGGTATTTTGAATAGCACTCTGGTAATCAACTGTCTGCTGCAATCTTAACAATTCGCGATACCTGTGAATGCATTCCTGATACTTCGGATGTGTCTGGTAGCCCGGAATCCTCGAGAGTTCCCGCAGATGATTCTCCATGGAAAACCTCTGCACCGCGTACTTCTGCTGATACAGCTGATACTTCGGATAAGTGCTGTGCATCGGCACTGGATTTTGAATCTTGCTCGGGTCTTTCTCCGGATTCTCCCACTGATACTCGCGAGAATATTGCGGATTCAGATAAGGATTCTGCACCGTAGAGATGTTTGAACTGATGCTGGGAACCACCAAACCTTTCTGCAGTAACGCTCCACTCTGGTACTGGCTCTGCTTCGGCGAATACTTCTCCTGCATGTTGACATTGTGCTCCGGATATTTGAGAATCGGCGAGTTCTGTGAGTTCATAACACCCTGCCTCGGATAATCCTTCATGGTGTAGGCATATTTTTGATAATCCCCAGGAACACCGTAATTTGGGAGAGGATAACTCGGCAGAACAGTCGAGGTTTGATAGTTTCTGGGTACGGGAGGAGGTGGGTCCTTACAGTACTTGTAATCGGAGTAACTCCGTCTTTGGTCAACTTGATAAGAATTTGGTGGGACCAGGTCCTTGTTGGGATAACTCTCCTTTCTGTAGGTGGTCGCTGCTGTCGCTGCCTCGTTTCTATATCGTCTACTGTCAGCCGCGTAGCCAGACGCGCGAACATTTTCTCTATAAGGATTAGTGGCCTGATAGGAGGTGAATTTTTCCCAGGCTTGATAATTTACATTGGGATCCGAGACGCAACAAGGACCTTTGCAGGCGGGCATGTAAGATCCTTGGCGATTTGAAGGCACGGAATTTACGGGCGGAATTCGCGGTCCTGTCGTTCCCATATTATTATTTACATTCATATTCGGCCCCATGACACGCGAGACGGGTCCGTTTAGTGAGATCTGATTTCTGTGCGCCATTTCCTCGTTCAGAGCGGCCACCGACCCATTTCTAAGACTTTCCAAATTGCTCCCGTCATCCATCATAGAATTCATGGTCGATGAATTCCCATACTGGCCGGCGCAACTCGACATATGGACCATCGAGGTCAGGGGATTCTCGGGCAAATTTGTCCCGCCACTCTGCGTATTGTTTGGCGGCTGGTAATTTCTTTGACTATAATTAATGACATCGTTTTGTGACTTACTGTGGCAATCTGTACTGAGGTTGAGCCCGTTCAGGGACGGTGGACTGATGTTCGGGACGTACAGGTGACCGGCACTCGCATTCTGCCCAGATTTGGCGGCATCGGATCCTCCAGACTGCAGGGCACTGTACTGCTGCCAGTCTGGCATGTTTCGGCTGTAGCTCATTGTACATTATTAAGTCGAGCGCTTTGTGGATTCATCTCAGATACCTTAGAGTCTTGTCGAGGGACCAGCAGCGCTTGGCAGGACATCTAGCTATAAAAAAATAATATTTATATTTCATGTAAACCCGAATATATGTCAAAGTTTTCTTCGCCAACTATTTGCAGACTGTTTTTAAGCATTGTCGTCAAAAAAAAAAAAAAAATTGAAAGAGATTGGAGAATGTATAGCCTGATGAAATATTTATCAACCAAGTTCATAACTCATTTTTACATACATTTGAATGTGAAATCACGTCATTAGATCCAAAATAGCATTAAAAAATCACGAAAAATTTGCAATTATATTTTTAGAATACGCTGTATTTTTAAATTTCATAACATAAATGATGTATATCAAGAAGTAGAGTCAAATTATTTTTTAGTACCAATCATCAACTCAATCGTAATGAAAAATCATTCTCCGAGAGAAAAAAACAGACGATAAAATTAAGTGCCTTCAAAAAACAAAGCATATCTCGTAATGCACATAAGAACATGATAAATATATTATTTTATTATATTATTTAAATTAGGATTATTATTGCGAGAAGATAAAGAACAATATAAAGGAGACGAGTGTCGTCATTATACAAGAAATTTATCTCAAATCCACGTCACATCAAGCAATTTTTAAAAAATTTATGGAAGCGTGTTCCCGAAAATTTTATCGTAACTATACATATTCTCAAGTTTAATTATATGATTCAGGTTTTTATGACCTTGTACACATAGACATTGTTCACGTATCTACTGATATGCCATTACAAGGACACCATAATTTCAAGAGAATAAAAATCGTTACGTTCCTCCTACTGAAAAAGAAAATGTTTACCAATGCTTTGTTATCTTTTCAAATCAGTTTTTTTAAATGAATTTCAAGTTTTCCCTCTAAAATATGCTTCAGCCTTCATGAAATGTAAATTGTAAATCTTGTGAACAAGAATTTACTATTGATGCATTGATTTAGAATATTCCAAGTGAGTATCAATTATAAAACTTCTCTAGATAAATCCATATTTAGGAATAGGTGCAATAATCACTCTCATCATTTTCGTATTTCTTGAATGTTTTTTTGTTTACATTTATTTAGCTTATATTTAGAACTAAAAAATGAAAATCAAAAACAGAACATTCTATTCCAAAAACGAAATTGGGCCCCTTTTTTGTTGCGCCCTTAATGAATAAAAAAAAATCAATTTAAATTTCCAATTGCTACTTCGTAATAAATCTCAGAATTAGTGCCCATCAAGGACATTTTTCTATAATCGAAGTAACCAAGTGTAAACGTTATAATTACGAATAATTAGTTACTTCATTATCTCAGACAGAAAAACAATTTTAAAGTCGTTCAAATATGGAAGATCAAACATTGTGCAAAAACACAGATACATATCAAAACTTTTAATCTTTAAGTACAAATAGAGTTTTAGCAGACTATAAAAAAGTCAACAGAATCACTATTTTCGTAGGATTTCCATGATAACAAGAATATATACTTTTTATTGTGTTTACGCAAAATTCTTTTACTGACGCGCAATTCTTTTATTTAAATTCGAAAAGACACGTGCAAGTAAAAAGACGTTTATAAAATCAAGCCCAGACAATTTAGCCTCTTTTCTTCTCACTTTTTTTTATAAGTGCATTTCACGACTTGCACAAACATACATAATAATGTTTTTGGCCTTATACCCAGTAAATTTAAAAAGTCAAAGGAAAAAGGATCGATTTTGAATTACGTTTATTGCAGCAAACCTAGAAGAAAATGGAAAATTGTCAATCAATTTGTTTCATCCTTACAAAAATTACAAACGAGGGACAAGTTTTTTTTTAAGTTAAAAATATAGTGCACACGCGATCAATATTGGCTGACATAAATTATTACCTTCTATCACGTGAATTATATACACGAATGAATGCACTTATGTGCGTTCGAGTTTGTCATTAGTACTAATGAATAAATTCTATGATAAAGAAAACGTTTAAGTGTATAGAGCTAAAATGGAAAAGTAAAAGCGTGTAAAGTGATCGTTATATCTGATTTAATGACTAATTGATTTGACAACAATAAAGAATTAAGTATAAGTGTTTGGCATGTTTTTAAAAAATTAAGAAAGATTTTATCATTACGCAAATCAAGGCGACATTAATATTGTCGCAATCCGGTTAAAAAATAATTTTTTACACAGTAGGCCTTGTCAATCTAAGTCTAATTCAAACATAATTATGAAATCATAATCATGCGATCATAATTTGATACAAGGTGTTAGATTTGAAGGCCAATTTTTAAGATTTATGTCGCAGACGACTTATTTACTTTACCTCAATAATTAGCCTTACTAACTTATTTCGGAATGTATGTCAATTTAAGCGAGTTGTTGAAAGCGTTTCTGAATAAATTAACCCAATTATTTAATAAAACATTTCCAAAGATTGGTTTTTTTTCTCAATCTTGGTACATTCAACTTTAATAAATTAATCCTTTTGAATAATCAAAATCAAATCCTGAAGATTCGTTTAAGCTGTTGTAAATAACTCTGAGTGACTCAGAGATATTAAAATCCAGGGTTACATGCAAAATAATTCCTGCTTATCTTTCACAAGAAAAATGTATCATTTCGTACAGTTGTCAAGTTAGATAATTTTCAATCCTCCTAAAAATAATACATTTTTTGTTAGATACAAAAAAAATTTAATTACATACTTTTAATCATTTTAGTTTTGCAGAGACTTCTCTTTCATCATATTATAAAAGAATCATTATCAAATTATTATGTCACCCACTTCCGCTTCTAAAATCTGCTGGTCAATTTATCCGTTATGACCTTAATTAGCAGAGAAAAATGTTTATCGTAAAAGGAAACGAGTCTATTTGGCACTACTGTCATTTCTCATAATTAGAATGTTTAAAAGTGAAAACATACATACAACCTTATATATTGATACCTCCCCTATGTTCCAGAAATAAATTTACATATAGGGACAGTTGAACCTTTAATAAAAATTTAAAAAAAACGATTCATCACTGTGATTTAAATCCTATTCCTCAGAAGCATCTGGAATTTTAAGAATCATTGAATCAAACTGGTATTTCTCGAGTCTGAAACTATCATGAAATATTTTAAATAAAACTACTTTTATAGAGTTAAGAAATCAATAAAAAAATCAATCAGGTTTAAAGTCTTTCATACAAATTAATTACAAAATTCTCAACAAGATCAGTTTGAATGTAAAGTCAGATAAATTTAGCACGGAAATGTTCGTGCTCCATATTTCTAATGTAAATAGAAATAACTCAAATTTATTCTCGCTCTACTGAACCAAAATCACACGTTTTTTTTATCGAAGATGACTGCTCAAAAAAACTTGCCACGTAAATCAAATAAGTAATGCTTTATGTCCTTATGACTCTGATAATGAAAACAAAGAGTGAATCGTGGAAACTACAGGGAGAAGTATAAATTTCAGAATGCAGAAAAAGAGGAAGTAAAAAGCTAGGTAAAAAGCAATGTCTCGTGTTTTAATGCGAGCCTGTCAATATGTATGCGATAAAAAAAGTTGTTACAGGTGAAAAGAGTTTGCATTTATTAATAAAATATTTTTCCAGTCTTCTACCGGTTAAAGTAAGGTTAGCATTTATATAGAAGACACGTTTTTTCAATTGCATATTCTGCGTTTATCGGTCAAGTTGTTCCGGTATATTCCGAGAGGAAATCAGATTTGTTTAGCTTTTGATTTTCCATCAACTTTACACAGTCTGCTAATATTAGTTTTTTTTAAGTGGAAAAAGTGACTATATATAGAAACAAGTGGCTATCAATTCGAAACTAAAATTTTGAATTCTTTTAATCAAGGTTACTACAAAATCCCAACTTAAAAATTCTCTGACTTTTCGAGAGCGTTATTAATTTTTATTTGTTTGTTTCTTAAGTTCTTTAACACTTTTAGTGACAAAAGTCAGGCAGAATTTTATAAACTTCAGTTTATTATAAATTCCTTGAGTTTTTTTCAGGTTTTCCCTGACCTGTAGCAACCCTGATCCTATGTAAAGTTTTTGAAGACAATTTAATTTAATTTTTAAATTCCTCAATTTAAAATAAAAAAAAGTTATTTATTCAAATGGAGAAAAGGGAGAAGGCAGGTTTCCAATCAAGGAAAAGTGAAGTTTCAATCTAGAATTATCCAATTTTGAACGTGCTTACTTTTAATTGGAGAAGCTAGAATTATACAAACTTGTATCAAATTTTGAACTTCTTCCATTTAAAACGAGACATTATTTAGAAAACTCAAAAAGAGAGATAAGGAAGGTTTTCCAATCGATGAAAACTGAAGTTTTATTCCGATATTTTACAAAGTTGAATTTAAAACTATTAAATTTTGAACTTCCACGATTTAAAATTTGAAATTATTAAGAGAAATGGGAAAAGGAGAGAAGGAACGTTTCCAATCAAGAAAAAGTAAAGTTTCAATCTAGAATTATACAATTTTGAACGTGCTTAATTGTATAATAGGCGAACAAATAGAACTTTGTAAACTTGAATTTAAAACTATTCATTTTTCAATATGTTAAATTTAAAATAATACATTTTTACACAAATAGAGAAGAAGCAGAAGGAAGATTTCTATTCAGGGAACATCAAAGCTTTAATCTAGAATAATTATCAAATTCTGAAGATGCTTAATTATAATTCGTAAAAAAAAATAATTTTGTAAACTTGACCCAAATAGAGAAAAGGGAAAAAGGATGGTTTCCAACCAAGAAAAAATAATGTTTTAATCTACAATAATTATCCAATTTCGAAGATACTTAATCCCAATTCGACAAAAAATGGAATTTTGTAAACTTGAATTTAAAACTATTCAGTTTTTAACTTCCTCGATTTAAAATTATAAATTATTCAGGTAAATAGAGAAAATGTAGAAGGAAGATTTCCAACCAAGGAAAAATAAAGTTTTAATCTACAATAATTATCCAATTTTGAAGATGCTTAATTTTCATTCGACAAAGGACGTAATTTTGTAAAATTTAATTTAAAGCTAATCAGTTTTGAAATTCCTAAATTTAAAAAGAGAAATTATTTAGGTAAATACAGAAAAGGAAGAGGGAAGAAGTAAGGTTACTAAACAAGAAAAAGTGAAGTTTCAATCCAGAATTATCCAATTTGGAAGTTGTTGTATTCCAACTCGACTAAAAAAATAAATAAAACGAATTTTGCAACCTTAAATTTAAAACTATTATATGGTTAGTAGTTAGTGGAAGCTTCTAATGTGTCCCCTAAGGGTTTACATTTTTCTTTCACCTTCTTCCTATTCCTTAACACACC
>JAAAKG020030181.1:0-19656 GCA_010014905.2 Druon quercuslanigerum
TTGGCCGTAAAGTGCCTGCCAGATGTTATATAGTCGATCACACACTGAATTCGGGACGCGTACTGTCTAGCCCAGCCAGGTTTTTGAGAAAGAACACTTTTTTAATTTTCCTTTCCTCCACCAGAACTTAAAAAAAATGAAATTCGAAAGTTGAAATTCTTCGTAGTTTTTTACTACCTCAGGATGAAATTTACATAAATTTCAGCCTGATACGAGTTGAGGCCAATTTGCCATGCTTGCCCGGCTAGACCCTTAGAAAAAACAAAATATTGAACTCAAATATAAGGATGTGCCTGACAATAAAATGCGTTTCTTTTCAATTCAAAAGTATTTATATAAAAGCCATCTTAACATTTAAAAGTTTAATAAATCAAGAAAGAGAGAAAAGTGCGATAATTACGAATATCTGAGTTACTTCTTCGAAAAAATACACGAAAATTCTTTTATAAACTTTTTTACATATAGGAAAGTACTATTTTGATAGACAATCTGAAATATTTCTCGTAAATTTTTTGTTAAAAAATTCTTTTTTTTCTCAGAAAGTCCATTTGAAATATTCGTTATTTAATAACAATAAGTAAAATGTATTTTCGAATCTAAAATTCTTTTGTCTTGTAAAAGTAAGTTTTGCCCACACTTCAAATTTTTTAGGAATAATTTTTTGGTAAAATTTGGCAAATACGGTAGTTTTATTATCATGAATTGTTGTATCTTACAAAAATAATATTAAGCACCAAGTTTGATTTTTATTGTTTTCTTACCAATTTGTTGAAGGTTAAATTATATTCTTTAATTTTTAAAGAAGAAAATGTCATAATTCACTTTCTAAATAAAAATTTAATCATGCAAAGCGTAATTATTTATTTTTAATGTACGTGTGGAATTATTTTAAGAAAAAACAATTTCATTACATAGAATACAACGGTATAATTAGTATTTTTGGTTAAAGTTCAATAACCCTCGAAAATACACACTCTGATTATTGGCCTCCAACCTCTAACGTCTAAAATCAACCCCTCTCTACTAAGAATATATGATTTTGTAAAAAAAATCTTTTTGACAATTTTCCTGTGTTAAAGGTTGGAGCCAAAAAATCGTAGTAGGTATTTTCGAGGAGCCCACAAATCAGATTCTATTGATGCTATAAAATTCTCAAAAAGGTTAGTTTTTGACAAAGTCATATCTACGTGGTAGAGAGGGATTGATTTTGGACATTAAGGGTTGGAGCCCAAAAATCGGAAGAGGTTGATGAAATAAAGTTTTTCCTTACCCATATTAATTTGTTTTTTCCCTAGACGTTAAATTAAGAATATTTACATTCTGAAATTCTTTTCATTTTCTAGTCTTTTTCTCTCGTGTATGATTACGAAAAACGATCCACTTATGTAAATTATCCACATTAACGATTTAAAAGTTTCGATTGTTCACACATGATCCACAAATATAAAAGAAGGTAATATATTCGATGTTCTTGTACTTAAACACTTCATTTAACAGAGCAAAATGGAAACAACGAACAAATTTGAATTTATCAATTAATTTTAAGGGTAATAGAAAAAATGGTATCGACTTTGATCGATATTCCCCGATATATCTGCAGAACACTTAACTAGCATCGATTTTTTCTTCTATTATTGTGATTGTGAAGCACATGCCCAGTACTCCAACCCAGCAATTCATATATCCGAGTAGATTCATCTTTCCCAGGATCATACGTACCTAGAATATTACTTAACGAGTTCCAGAATACATCGTTTACTTCACTCCTTTCGCCGTAAACTGGACCGTAGAACACATACATTTCAAAGACTTCTGATTCCCACTTTTGTCCGTGCCCATAACAACCTGGCTACCATTCGATCCATTAGGGGCCGTTCAAAAAATACATAACGCCTTTGGGGTGGGGGGGGGGGCTTTAAGCGTTACGCCAATATTAAATTTACACATACTATAGAAAAAAACGTTACGGGGGGGGGGGGGGTAGAAAAAGCGTAAAGTATTTTTGTAAAGGTACCTTATCTACTGCTGACCATAGTACGACCTTGCCAAGTACCTAGTCTCCATTTATCGCCTGAAACTTTTCCGGTGATATGCCTTTCAACAACCGAAATGTCAATCCAATCCAAAGCTACGTTATTATTTGTATTGTTCATCATTTAAAGCATACACTTACCTGCCACCTAGATGTGAGAAATGCAATCCGTGAGTCCTACCCATAATAAGTAGGTAATTCATCATAAGGTGGTGTGTCCAGTTATAACGGTCATTCAAAGAGAATTATAGGAATTATACCAGAACTGAATAAGCCATGATCGGTTTGTGTTGTACACTGGGGAAGGCACCAGCATCCTGCAGATTGATAATAAAAGTGTAAAAATTACTTAATTTATGGAATGTTCCTAACTTAAATTGTTTAGAAGATTAAGTTTCTACAGTATTTTCTCAAATTTCCTTAAATTTTCCGAAAGTTGTGAGCAGTTCTTTTAAAAAAGAACGTAGTCCAAATTTCACATACTTTTTGGTAACGATCCACATAAATCTGCTGGCAGTGTTCGAATTCTAAATTTTTTAACCCTGTTTCATAATTATTCAAACCTTCAAAGTATGTTGCCAGTAGTTTTTTTGCTGAGTTATATAAAGGAATTGTGTTTAGTTTCTATTAAAGATGTTTACTTCTGGATTTACATAATTGTGCAGTCTTGTCGTTCCTCAACTCCATTTACTGTCTGTCGAATATTAACTCACTCCCAGGCAAATAATGTCTACTTAGAGTAAAGTTGTCTATTGTTTAAACAAATACAGCCCCATAGAATCTCTGAGATTTTCAAGAAACTCTCTCGTCTATATTTTCCTAACAGCAGAATACAGCAGCAAGTGAAAATTTCATGATTCAAATTTTTTGTATAATATGAAACCGATGGCATTGTAACGGCAATGTTAATCAAATAGTCGGCAAGGCAATGCATTTTTATTTTCAAACTTTATTTTAAACTTTAAATGAATACAAATTTTATCGTAGCAAATGCGCCTGTTGAATTGAAGATCAAGAAACTATTTTAAAATTCAAAAATTTGCTTTGAAGTAAAGCTAGTGAGAATACTGACGAAATTGAATTATATAAGGAGATAAAGTTAACGAAAAGTACACTCATTTGTAGCGAATCATGAGATAAGAAATATCGCATTAAAGCTCCTACAGAAGTACTTGAAATATTATATTACTTACCCGAGGTTCTCCTTATAGTCCAGTATCTTGCCGCGGATTATCTTACGAGTACACGGCATATTTGGAGATGAAGGTTTCACCTCTGGATACTTTTTCAGAGCTACAAACCTTTGTGTAAGGAGGAATAGTGTTGACTGACTAGATGAAGTGACCCCGGAAGAACAACCTTTTGCATCTGGCGCGCGATGGAGTGTGCCTGTTGCTCGCAACCCGGGATTTTGTTAAGTTGGCTAAGACATGAATCTCTCATACCTCCAAGGTAGCCGATTATGAGAAGCACAACATGGACTTTGTAGCCTTGGTACAAGCTGCTCAGGAAATCTGTGCTTTTTAGAACTTAGCAGGCTGTACCTAGAACCGTTCTTAGATGAAGACACTTTAAGCTTAGCAACCCTCTACCCCCTTCTTCTCGAGGAAGGTATATGTGAGGTACGGAAGATCTAGTATTACTTCTATGGTTTTTTATCATCTTGCGTGTGCTTCAGTCAAGTATCTTTACTCATCGGCGTTCCATTTTACTGCACCAAACATGTAGAGCAGTATAGGAATGGCCACAATTTTGGTTGCCTGGATTTTATTCTTTCCAAATAATTCGGGAGCCTATTTTTTTTAAAAATTGGGAGCGACTTTTTAACATATTTCCATTGGCTGTTTTCACCTTAACAACTCTGACTAATCCATCCTTACTCGGTTACACCAAAGACACTCCAAAGATCATCTTTTCCAAAAATTTCCCTTCAGTTGAATCAAAAGTCCGTATCGAGTTATCCGTTTTTGCGAAACGTTCAGATAATCAAGATTTGGAAGAGAAGTTAAAGGTTCTTCAATTATGAAATTCCCGGAAGTCAGTGGGTTGAGATCACTAGGATCATTCGACATAGCACACAAGGGCCGGTAATTTAACATCGCTTCGATTATGGCTGCAGCCGTCGATGATTCTTCAAAAGTAAGCGATGTCAATTCAATTACCTGAGTTAAATGAGTCTTGACGGATTAGACCGCAGCCTCCCATAATCCTCCAAAGTTTGGAGAGAGAGGAGGGATGAAATTTCACTTGATGTGTTGAGATGCAGGAGAGGTTCCAATTTCGTTTAGAGTGATGAGTCTTTTTATAGTATTTAAAGAAACCGGTTGTACTGACCGCAGAAATCACTCCAATATGTACTTCTTTGGATGACAGGCACACAAAAACAGAAAGGTATGTCTAACCAGTCACGTTGGGAGATATACGAATAGTAAACGGTCCAGAAAAATCGATTTCCCAGTTAATAAAGGGTCTAGCAGGTGTTATCCTTTCAACGGGTAAGTTCCCCATTAAGTGCTGAAGGTTGGTCGGTCTAATCTTGAAGCGGAACAAGCATTTTCTTAGAAGATTCTTGAGGACTCTCTGACCGTTCATAATCCAAAACTTCAATTGTAACGTAGATAAAATCCCATTACGAAAGCTGGATAAGACACGATTTGGGTATAATAACTGGATGCTTTTGCGATTTTACAATGTCAGCATGAGACAGTCTTCCACCGACCTTGATGATGCCTTTATATAATAACAGGTTAAGAGAAATTAGTTTGGAATGAGAATCAAGAAGTTTTTCTTTCTGAACAGACTTTAACTCTGGTAAAAAGCCTAATCCTGGCACAACGGTTTCAAGATAGTCATAGATCTATCAAGCTCGTCTACCGTCAAGAAAACTGTTAATTTTTCACTTGGGTGGAGACTTATGCTCAAAGCGCAGCATGTAAGCGACTACCCGCTTCAATTTCCATAAGGAGGAAAATTGTTCAAAAGCTGAAATGCTTTAGACACCAAAGACAAAAATACACCTTTTTTCTGCTAACCAATTTGGCCCATGCCACCAAAAACAAGACTCCCTTAAATTCTGTGGCTTAGTGCCTCGTGATAAAATATCGGCTGGATTATCATTAGATCTCACGTAATTCCAAATTGCATCAGGAACTGTTCGTTGTATCTCACTAACTTTATTAGCTACGAACTGTGTTCCATTATCATGAAGAATTGCTGATCCGAGCCAATACGATTGTAGAATCAGTCCACAAGTAGGCTCTTTCCACGGCCTGCTTAAGGGACTGCTTAACAGATTGGTGTAGCTCAGCCAAAAGATTTGCTCCGCATACTGCAAGCCGCGCTAAAGTTATTTTGCTGAGTGGAGCTACTTTGGACTTTGCACACAGAAGTTGAGAATAATAAACTCCTAAGAGGTCCTGTACTCGTAGATATAAGCAGGCATCATAAGCAAATTGTATAAAGATCCTGAGAAATGGACTCATCCCAACCAATTCCTTATTACCGCAATTGGAACTCTGTGGGATGGTTGGGCCTACTGAGAGTATTTGGTTCAAAGAGACTCCCGAAGAGGACTCTCTTCAAAGAGTCTCTGCCGAAGCATTTTAAACTACACGAAGCTTAATAGAGACACTAGACTCCCTCAAAATCTCATAGGGAGGGAGAAAGTTAACGAATTTCTCTGTATGCTTTATAGGTGCAGGGAGAATATGGTTGAGTTCCATATCTTCTTTGATGACTCCTCTATAAAGAGCATGTAATTCTGGAATTTTAACATGTTTACGCTCAACTGGGAAGAATCGCCTTTTAGCTATTTGCCTGGATTCTCCAAGCAAGGAGATTTCATCGCGGAAAGGCAGTTTTACAATAAAACGACCATCTTTCCGATTTATTAGGTTGCATTAACAAAAGGGCCAGCTATGACCCACACAAATTTCGTTTTTCTTAGATTGGCAATTTGAAAAATAACTGATAATTACTATAAAATGGTATAAGAATAATAAAAAGAACGATACAGTTTGAACCAAATACTTTAATACAATGTGTAATGCAAAATGTAATTATGTATGGAGGGGTACTCTACGACCGTTTTTCTTAATCTTTAGGACAGGATGGATCATCTATCACGTTGATTTTGTAGCGGTTTCAAACGTTTAAAAAGTCTTTGTGAACTGATTCACCTGGTTGCTCTGACCACAATCCAACTCCTTCGCCATCCAACGACGTGAATTTTCAATGGGACAGAAACTCTTGTACTTGATTGTAACAACAATCCACAATTTTGTTCATAGATTTGAAAGCCGAAATTAAAAGTTTATGTGAAAATTTGCATACATCCGAATAAATTTCTAGATTAACAAGTAAATCTGACTCTTGTAGAAGTTGTTTACAATAAGTTGTGAGTGAATAGAGCTATGATTTTCTACTAAAAGTTTCTTATTTCCACTTCAAAGCTTCAAGCGACAAAAAATGAACGACGTGGGATATTCTTTATTTTTCTCCCTAGATGCATTCATACTACTTTTTACTTATTCTTTAAACGTTAAGCATATTTTAAATTGTAAATAAGTCATAAAATATAAAATAAACAAAATTGAGTTTGGGGCCGTATATTTGCTAGAATGTGTCGTTAAAAATAAGTAAACATATATAAAAATAAGTACAATTATTTAGAAAAAAAGTAATTGTTGAATAACATCGCAAAACGATCAGCTAGAATTTCATTCGAAACGTATTTTTAAACTATGAAATGGATGGAAGAAGATGCCGTGAACAGTTTCATTAAGCATTTTCATAAAACTAATAAAATAGGTGTGGTGAGCATTAACTGCAAATACTCCACGTAACCATTCACTCTATATTTGATAATTGGGTGAGCGAAATCATCAACGCTCTTCTTAGTAAGCTGTCGTAGATTACATAGCTCTGTGCAAATGTAATTGGACTGCGAGCCGGAGTCCAAGAAAGCCCTCCACTCTCGTGGCTGACCCTGATTATCGAAAAAGATTATGCGAACTGTCGCAAGCGTACCTTGATCGTTGAAATAATTTATTCGACTGGGAAAATATACGACAGCCGACGCGGAATTGCGCTTAAGACCATCTTCACTCACTAGTGCTAATCATGGATTCTTGAACGAAGATGAATTGTCTGAGGCACTGTTGCGTCCCTTGTCATGGTGTTTTGTAGAATTACCGGAAGAACCGTCGAAGCGGATTACCCCTTGGACAAGTGCTATATTGTTTAAGACTTTTAATTTTAGTGTATTTACTTGTATGTGGTAATGCAAGTAATCTCTTAAAACTATAAATAGAATGAGACTCTTTACGCAGGGATAAGGTGAATCGCTTGTCGATGCACAGGTACATCGACACAAAGTGACTCTAACATTTTGCATCTCACATTCAGAAAGTCAGTTAATTCTGTCATAGTTGGTAACTGCTTTAGAGACGACTTTCGACTTCCATTCTCTTTTTGGGAGCTCGTCAAGTTTAGAAGTTACGACATAAATGAGAATTGAATTCCACGAATCGGTTTGTTCGCCAAGATTTTTTAGAGATCGAATGTTCTTTTGAATATTTTTCATTAATTCGCATAAACCAAAACACGACTTCCTCTTCAGCGTAGGAAGTTCGGAAATCATCTGTAAATGAATCTGAATCCGCAAGCGCTTATCTTCGAAACGCTTCTTTAATAAATCCCAAGCTATATGATGGCTATCATCAGTAATTTCTACCTCATCGACAATATCTGATGCAGATCCTATTAATGATGCCTTCAAATAGAAAAGCTTTTGAACATTACTCAGCGCTCTATTTTTATGTACCATCGAACTGAAGGCATCCTGCAAGGACGACCACTTCCCAATATTACCATAAAAATTTGGAATATTTATTCTAAAAGATGTTATGATTGTCGACTAGCGAACTTAAATCTGTAGGTTGTCGATGAAATTACGTTTTTCGATCTACTAGTCAATTTCGTAATATTTTGTATTCAAGGTTTCGTCTGGCCATATTAGATTCGCCATTTTGAATATTAACATTTTTTCTTCGGATTCGAAATCAGCGACCCCAAAACCCTTTAAATACGATGAATTGTAAATTTCATACGTAGAAATAAATCAGACCTTAAAGGTTTCAAATAGCATATTCAATAGCCTTTTTCGAACTTTAAGGCCTTAGAGAAATTTTAAGGCCGGATTTTTCTGATTAAAAATGTTTTTTTACATTCTCTCTATTTTTTTATATTTTGCAGGTATTTATCTACAACCTCCAATAGGATTTATCCCTCATGTTATTTCTTTCAAATGATGATGAATTTTGACATCATAAATATCACTTTACCCCACTGTGCGCATGTTGGACATTTGGATTATTATGAGAATTCTGTCGGAAAGAATCACGGGCAGTAGCAGTAAACCCTTTACGGTTTAGTTTTCAAGCAGTTAAAAGTACTTAACTTCAAAGCGATTGTAGAAATCAGATTTGCAGAATTTGCAGAAGTTAAACGTTTCTTCAGCAATTCGATAAATCAGGTTTCTACATAACCTAATAGGATTTGATCGGTATACCGGCAAGACAACTCCCGTCTGTTCCACGAACGTCGATATCCTTTAAGCACAGTGCCAGGCAATATACAGTTGAATATTTAAATTAAATAAAAAAAGACACTTTGCTTATGCTAACATGATTATAGAACTAATAATGTTCACTGCATCACTAGAGATTTAAAAATTATGTTGAGATATAGTATCTGCATCGTAAACACCACTTTAAAGTTACATGTGGCCAGGTTCGTTCGAGACAAAGGCCAAGATGGTTACGGTACAACACAGGCGCATGGAAAATTCCAAGCCACTGCGCATATTGTCCATGAGAGGTGAAATCAAGAAAATTTATGATGCGTATAGGGCGGACGAAAGCTTAATGTTTTCCAGAAAGCATAATGCTTCTCGGTATCGCGTTTTAAATTGATTTGATTCATTGTATTTACCACCTCACAATTGTCCATGTAGCACGAATTTTTCAATTATTTTCAGTACTCGCGTTTTCGAAGTAAACACTCTCTGCTACCGGTTTTTTTTATTGGGGAATTTTAGGCATATTTTCTCATGTACAAAAAGGCCTTATAACCATTATAAAAAAATATTTGAACATATAAGGTTTACCATAGACTGATTCATTCTAATACAATAGAACTAAAATGTAAACCAGATAGATTGGATGCTTGGCGGTAGAAAATTATAATTCGAAATTGAACAGTGGTTGACCTTAAATTCTCTTCTGTTCGGCGGGTTACTTCGGTATCCAAAGCTTTTGCCTTGGAGCACAATAGATAGAGGCTAAGAACTTTAGTATAGAAACACATTTTCGTGAATGCAAGTACCCCTTTTGGTAAAAGCCATGTGCTCTTTCTGATTTTGCAAGAAAATATTCAATATTTAAACAATTTCTATTAAAGAATATAGTAGCGGATTTTTCTAGAATCAAATCCCAGCTAAGAAGTACGCAAATTCGCTTACGGAGTGTTTCGATGTAAATTTTTCGAGCGTTCGGGCCTCGATACAACAAGAGAAATGCACAAACGCCATGAATGGCTTACTAAATTTAACCGATGTCGGTTGCATATTTCTTTGCTTGGACGCCTTTGCTTGACTCAAAGCATTTATAACGTGATTTTATTTGGCCCTGGCGCTGAAATGGTCTTAGTTCTGAGGATAATTTTCTTTACTTTTTCAGCAGTAATTAGTGGGAACTCCTTCTCTGGATGTTAGAACTGTTTCATCTGGAAAAAGTTGTGAAAGAGTGAGATATCTGAATCCTGAAGATATCTGAAAAATTAATAATAATAATAATAATAATAATAATAATAATAATAAATTATAATATTTATTATACTTAGATTTTTTTCAAATGATGTCTTAGGCTTTAAGATGATTATTGCCCAATATGACGAAGGCATTTTTGGTTAGAGTTAGATTTTTTATATTTGTTGAATAGATTGCACGGGTCTATACCGGTATGTATCGTCAGTTACGGATACATTTTTAAAGCAATCAAGTAGTCTGGTCAGAGCACTGTGCCTTTACATATTGCTCAAAGCTTCGTTTTTACCTCATCATTCACGGTTTGGGTTGCAGCCACGAGCACAACGGGGTGACCTATAGCTTAAGGTGGGTTCCGAACCACCAGAACCTTGGTAAAAGTACATAGAAAAATTTCCAGAGATACCGGCTCAAGGATCAAACCCCGGACCTGCAACGTGAAGTTCTAGCGCCCAACTAACCGAGAGACCGATTATGATAATCAAACTTAAACTCAGGTGAACCCGTTTTTTCAATATGGGCACGGACTAAGTAAATTGACTGATGAGATGAGGATGCCATAAGTTAATTTAATACGATGGTTGAAACTTCCTGCGATTATGTCGTAGGTATACGATTACGAGCATGATGTAGTTTGGATCTCGTCACTTACCGCTATCAAAGTTAAACAGCAAGCGCGAGCATTTGAGGTGACAATAGTCACCTTTGGATGCTTTCTATCAGCTACTTTCTGCCACTTCACAGATTCTTAGTCGCTTGCTTCCTGATGGTCGAGAAAGTTTCTTACAATTCGACAGGAGTTTAATATAACTGCCTTATGGGCTGCTGCCAATACCCTACTGACTCCTAAATGTTTAAGATATTTACAATAGGATAAACAGATGAATGATTCACGTTTCTCCTTATTGGCTTTACTTCATGCCTTAACTCGCTATACTTATAGATCATGGTTGTATATGTTGACTGCAAATTTCGGTTAAGTGGAAAAGCAATGTCGATGATATACGTTCCACCACCTTTTTTTCTCGCGTCACGATTTCAGGTTGATTGGTTCTGATGTAGTGATCCGTCTGGATAGTAGCATCCCAATATAAGACGTAATTTTCGTTTTCTAAAACACGGACATAAGAATTTATCTATATAAAGGCATTCATTCTATTAAGAGTCCTTGAATTAGGTCAAGATGTTGATGTATAATGCCCGCTACATCATATGCTCATATGCTCGATGGATTCGTTGGTATCTGCACATAATCGCCCCCGGTCAACCACGTTTTTATGTAACACGTGTGTGCGATAATTTTGCGTGCTGACAACATTGTCCAGTGTGGCAATGACGAATCCTTCCGTTTTTGGGTACAGAACCCCCTTTCTTAGCCAAATATGCATGTCTCAATATCCAATTCATGTTGATTTAACGTTTTGGGGTGCTCACCGTGGATAGTCTTCTGCCTCCATTGTACATCTATTTCCTCCATAGTTTCTGCCCTTATATTCAATGCCCTATCTGAAGAAAACTTCAGGGGAGTGTAGTCAAGATCCCCTTTACAGATGGTGATGTAAAACGCAACGTTTCGTTGGCTGTAGAACAACCCTTTCAATTGCTCAATTTTTGAAGTGCATTCGTTGCTTTGTCATTTCCACGCGGACGATTCTGTGCGACTCTTCAAGGTCGGTGTTACACCATTTGATGAGCCCGAAGGAGTACGTGAGGTCAGGGATGGCATATGTTTTGATTGCCCTGATTTTGTTTGCCAAGTTGAGAAAACTTCATAATCAATCTGAGTCTCGTAGTGAAGACAGTCGTTATGCTGAACACCCTTACATTCAAGAATACCCACATATTTATATGATTCACGTGCATCCATTGCCTCGATTTCTTTTTCGAACGCGTTCTCTAATTCTGCGATTCCTAATTCCCCTCTAATTAAATGCACTGTTCTGCATTCATCTAATCCGAACTCTATGTGGATATAATTGGAAATCTGCTTTGTGACATCGATCACTTGCTACAGTTTCTGGGCACTTAAGGAGTTTCCTTGAAATATACCTGTCGTATTGCGTATTGATCTAGTTATCCTTGGTTTTACATGGTCAAAATACATGACTCTTGTACCCTAAAGTCTCATCGCACGACGTAGAAGCTCAATGATGCGTAAGCAGATTTTTTAAATTTTTTATACTTCAAATAAATAGCCATACGGTACGGAAGGAAACGCTTTCTTGTAGCCAATGTATGCAACATGTAAGTTCCTTTGATGCTTACTAGCTTGAGTCATGACAACAACGTCTATAGTGACAAGTCTTTACTGCATCGCGAGTTGTTAAGCCCTTGTAAGCCAAAGCATGACCCTATAGCCCTCTCCATTGGGACAGGAACAAAGTCACACTGTGGGCTGATATTTCTGATGCATTGCTGCAGTAACTCTCTGTGAGTGTTAGACCTTTCCCCACAATCGCGGGGAAGTTACAAAGGATATGAGTAGCTGTCTCATTGTCCTTTTCGCACAGACGAGAGAGCGTACTTCCCTCAAGCTCTATCTTATTTTTCGGATACCCGCGGTTTCAGTGTCCTATGCACATTTCTGTTAGAAAGCTTCCTTCTACGATGTGCACCAGCTCCTGAGTTTTTGTTCCTGGAGCCATATGTAAACCAGTTGTTTCCATCACTGGGAGAGTGTGCCTCATCGTTAGTCCATTCCTCTTTCGTGGATAGGCTAACTCGACACTTCTTATCGAAAAAGTCACGGCGAGTGGACAGTTTGTCCCTGAGCATGCTCAGGGTTGGCCTTCTCGGGATGTTGATTGAGATCCGTAGTACTGTCGAGATTCCTCTATCGTTGATGGCGAGATAGAGGAGTGCTAAACCAATTAGTGTCCCCAGAACCATCGTGTTAGCCTGAGTTGCAAGGTCGCTGTGTAGATGCACATAAGTGTTTCAGGTGCTCGATCCATGACATGACATGTCCTCCCATTCTCAATATACTCGTGGTACCCCACTTATACCTGCTGGGGAATACATCCGCGTCTGTCTTACTCGGATTGACCGAGAGTTAAGTCGTCTTCCACCATGAATCTACTATCCCCAGTGCTTGCTGCATTACTCCAATGAGGACATCCAGATGCAGACCGCCCACGATAACCAGTATAGCCTATAACGCATAGCCTATGAGTAAAAATTGATAAACAAAAGAATTTTATTTAACGACACCATTAAAACTTTTTTTTAATCGCCCAGACAAATAATTGTTTTCTTAGAACGATTAATTACAATAGTATTTATTTTTGCAATATGTGAACATGTATTGAATATTAATATGAATGAATATAAATAAAATCTAAAAAGTAAAATTTTCGTAGAATTCTTCCTTTGAGTAATAATAATTTTCTCAGAATTATAATAAAATGTGCGGGCATTTTTTCCCTTATTTGCTTTTGTACTTATGAATTTTCTACTCTCATATTTATCCTTTTGTCCTCGTGAAAAGAATCTAAATAATATAGGTACAACTTAAAAAAAAAAATATATATAAAAAAAGCAAAAGATTATTTTCAACTTTTTAATATTTTGCAGGCATTCACTGAGTATATTTCATATGCGTACCCGATTTGAAAAAGTTTTAGTCATATTTGTACGAGTTATCATGATTTATGTTTTAATCACTTATTGAACATCAATCAAAAAAATTTCAGTTTTTAATTTTTATACATAAAATTGTAAATAGAATCTGTTAAATTATCAAATAATACGTTTGTTGTTGAGAATTCATCTTCTTTTTTCATAAAAATTTAATTATATAGTTAAAAATTGAAATACTTTGTTAAAAAATAATTTTTTGGTTGAATATTCATAATTTTGACAGAAATTTCATCTTTTTTGGAGAAAAATGAATCTTATTGGTAGAAATCCACCTTCTTTGTTTAAAAATCATCATTTTTGTTGAAAAATTAACTTTGCCTGAAAATGCATCTACTTTCTTCAACATTCATTTTCTTAGGTTGCAAATTTAACTATTTATTAGAGAACTTGTCTTTTTGGCTTAACAATTTAATCATGTGGTGGAAAAATAAATTCAATTATTGAAAAGTCGTATTTTAGATAAATTCAAATATTTTTTTAAAGTATTAATAAAATCATAAATCTAGTTTTTATAGAAAATGTATAATAACGGCTTTCAATTGAATTATTATGAATCCTGATTTGAAAATTTTCATTGAAACTTTCATTCGAAAGTATTGAACAGTTTAAGTTTCTGAAACGACACTTTATTAGATACTCTTCAGATTTGAATCAGTGAGAATTCACTAATTTTCCGTAGCAATCTTTATTGATTCCTATCAAAATGTTATAAAAACTGCACCATATTAAGTTTAAGTTTAAAATGTTCTCTATACGTTCTAAATGGGTTTAAATAAGAGTTTTATGAATTCTATATAAATTCTTATTTTGCGTTATGATCTGCCGTTTTCGAGAAAAATAAAGTCTTCTGTAAAAACAGGCCAGTTTATTTCTGCTTCCACGTGGTTCATTTTGAACTCACCAGGAATAACAAAGTCGAAAATGCTCGTTGAGATTTGGACCTACGTTTGTTTAAGCACCGCTAACATTCACATGCTGTTAATCTATAAATAAACAAACATTTTTTCTCGGTATAATAAAGTATTATGATATTAGTGATACATTATCACATAATCTTTACAATAACTATTTAGAATTATTATCAGAAACTGCTTGAAATATCACCAAAGATTCTCCATAAAAACTTTATCCTAAGTTTATCTTATCTCGTTTATCTTGTCCTTTATCCTTTATCCTTTATATAAACCTAACCTTATTTTTTTATTTGCTACTTTTTTGCTAAGGTCATGGAACTCACACATTTTGGAAATAAAAAAACCACCTAACCCTGGAGGAGATAACAATCGCGTTGGCTAGATGCCGTTTCGGGACCAGTTGGGCAACATGCGGCTTTGGTAGCCTCAGAGGCCCGGAAAATTTGCATTGATGAGATCAGCCAAGGTATCCTCGTCCGACTCTGATATCCCCTGCCCGGAAACTTCAGAGTACCGAAAATCGGTACCTTATCGTCGTAAATGAGGTATCTAGTTCCTCAATCTTGACAGTATTGGCACATCCGAACCTCTCTCTAGTTTCCCTACTACTCGGACTCTCGTAGGTAGACAATTACATTCACAAATACATTTCATGACTTCCTTCGAAATTTTGGCTGTCATCTCCAGGGTATTCACGTCTCAGATTCACCTGGGAACCTCTGAGAGTGCACTCCTTAGTTCCGTGGAAAACTGATCCCAGTCCATTCTTCTTGGATTTCTGTCCCGTTTAGGACCCGCTGGTACAATGAATTCCAACTCGAACCCTATCTGTGAGTGATCTGAAAGAGTGGGTTCATCTGAAACTCTCCATTTCTTGATATTATCTTTAAAACTAATGGTACAGAGAGTGATTTGAACGACTTCCTGTTGCGAATATATAAATCAGTGATGATTAGGTATTCCAGTAGATCATTACCTCTTGATTTGATGTCCGTGCTGCCCCACAAAGTATGGTGGGAGTTCACATTGCACCCCAGAAGCCTCCATTGGTGGTTTGGTATCGCTGTCATATCAAAATTAAGCCGATCTCATGACTAGCATTCCTATTCCATTAAAATCGTGACTGCCACCATGAGGTCCCTTGAGCGCAGCTCAAGCAGCGGCATAAGGTTGGCTCTCTTCGCCGGCATCCAAGCTCTTGGTTTAGCCGCCTTGAGAGGCCCACCTGATCCCCTAATGCTATATCGGTCTAACCAAGGTTTCTGAAATAGCCAGACACCTGTGTGAATCGCAGTCATGACATTCTGCACAACTTTAGAGGCGCCTTTGCTATGATGCAAGTTAATTTAGGCAATGATTAGACCGGGAGCAGTCTGAGACTGAACGACTATTGGCCCAACTTTGGCCTAATCTTGGCCCGACCATCGGGTGAGCTATGGGATATATTCCATATTCAATTAAAAACAACTATCATCTTAACTTCGGCCCGCACATTGCTTGACAATCTTTTAAACGAGGGGAGATATTTCTTAGACGTGGAGCGCAAGTTGTAAAAAAATTCATCTGAATAATCGTATAATTAATTGGGTGTACAGTGAAAAATTATCAAGATTAATTATAAAAAAAAGGATTACTAAAATTCAATTAATCTGGCGAAAAACCAATCTATATTTAAATGTATTAAATTAAATTTGTGCTTAGAAATATTTCAATCTTACACAGATACGAATAATTACTGGAGATGTATAATAAAATGGTCAAAGTATTAAGTACTAACAAGTAAATAACAAATTAACGAATAAAATATTTATATAGCTATTAATATAGTACTAATTAGGTAATTAATCAAAAATAAGTTATTAATTTTCATTTATAATATAGAATATGCACTAGAATATTTCGTTAACATATTGTATGAGAATTAAAACCCATGTTAAAACTATAATACTTTTGACACATGTATTTTCTTGCGTTTTGAAAGCACATGACGTCACACCACGTGTTTTAAGCTATTGGGGTGTCACAGGTTTCGTTTTAAATAATCGGCATTTACAGTGTGTATTTTGTCACTTTTTAATTAATTATTATTGCTTTAGGTATAAAAAACATATGGCGTAAAATTTCTCATTAATTATACCCGCCTAAAAACTTGTTTTTCCGATCTTCTTGAGCGTTCACTAAATTCCAGTGATAGTGGACCTGTTTTCATACCCAAAGGGGAGACATCTAGTACGAGTGGTTTTCGTAATATAGGGGCTCGGATTTTCGTGATTTCACCTGGCATGCTGATACTTAATTAACCATAACTTCTACTAAACTTATCCAGATTAACTTTTCTATAGGGGGGGTGGGGTCGAAAATGTTTTTTCTTCAGCTTCAGAACGAAATAATTACTTTTTAAGAAGATAAATATTTCACCTTCATTTTTCAATTTTAAACTTATTTTTGCATTTTTTCCCAGAGAGGTCGCACAATTCTTCCAACAATTTGTACACAAGAAAGCTTGTTTGATCCTTTCAAAATGATCGATTAAAAAAAATGAAGCGAAAGAAATTGGTGTAGATATAGGACATTCTACGTGCGCAGTTGCCATTTTGCGTGCGTCTGCGTTTGAAATTCCGACTTCAGACAGCATTTTTTGAAGGAAATATTATTATTGTTATGAACGATTTAAAGAATAACATTTTTAGTTATATATTAAAGAGGTTTATACTTTTACTATATAACTTAAAATAAAAATTAAATACCAAAAAGGGTTTTGTAGACTTGCTAATATAGTATTTAAAAAGTTTAACTTCTCCCCTTCCCTAACCGTTCCCCGATCGTAAAATTTCTATTGGCGAGCGCGAGCCAATCGCACGAGACATAAAAAATGATATAAATTATTTTTGAAAATACGCAGTGGATATTATAGGGCGCAAAGTGGGGCAAAAAAAGTATCCGTGGACAAATTTTTCTAATCAAAAAATTTTGAAATTTTGAAATGATTTTGATGTTTAGCTCATTTAAATAATTAGATTTTGTATAAAATTTGAGAAAGATGAATGTTCCATTACCATTATTTAAGAATAGATGATTTTTGGTCATTGTTTAAACCATTTTTATTAACAAATCCACAGCTTGGCGATTTTTCAATCAATATGTTCAAGCTTTATTTACTCAATCAACTAAGTATGTCTTTTCAATGACTCTTAACTATGATACTTTGAAAATTGACAACAATTATTCATTATTGAAATATTTTTGTATAAATAATTCCACAGTTTGATGATTTTTCAAATAATATGCTTAAATTTTGTTTGTCGAATTAATTAAGGATGTCTTTTCGATGACTCTTTGATACGATACTTAGCAAATTGAAAACAATTATTTATTATATAAACAATTTTTGAAAGAAATTTCACAGTTTGACGACTTTTTAATGAATATGTTTAATTTTTATTAACGAAATCAGCTAGGGATTTGTTTTCGATGACTCTTTGCTATGATACTTTGTAAATTGTCAACAATTATTCATTATTTGAACATTTTTTATAAACAAATTTACAGTTTGAGGAATTTTCAATGTATAGGCTCAATTTTTATTTTGTGAAATCAAATAAGGATGTCTTTTCGATGATTTTTTGCTATGATACTTTGCGAATTGACAACAATTATTCATTATTCAAATAATTTTTGTAAACAGAATTTACAGTTTAAAGATTCTTCAATGAGTAGGCTTAATTTTTTTGCGGAAGCAACAATTATTTATTATATAAACATTTCTCATAAACAATTTCACAGTTTGACCTTTTTTCAATGAATATGCTCAAATTTTGTTTACGAAATCAACTAAGGATTTATTTTCGATGACTCTTTGATATGATACTTAGCAAATTTAAAACAATTATTTATTATTTAAACAATTTTTGAAAGCAAAATTCACATTTTGACGTTTTTTCAATTATTAGGCTCAATTTTTGTTTGCGGAAGCAACTAGGGATATCTTTTTGATGACTCCTTGCTATTACACTTGGCAAATTGAAAACAATTATTTATTATTTAAACAATTATCATTCATGTAGAATTCGTAGTATTGCATAACGCTTACCATTTAAACAGTGGGCTTGTACATTGGATGGACGTAAAAATATATTGAATGAAAGAAAGGTGTGCATTCAGAACGAAATTCACGCTCAGCTTGGCTTAATCGGCCAGAATGTTCTTTGAGAGTTAAGACACCATATCCAAAATGTTTTGAGCCATTAGTTACTCAAGAACTTTTACATCATTTTGCAAGTCTTAGCTAGCGGGAATGTGATTCACCGCGAAAGCTTTTATAATTTTGCTACCGAGACTGCCGATATGTGTGTAAAAAATATAATTGGGTTTTAATGCCACCATCAGTTCATAAGATACTGATTTATGTAGAAAATATAAATGATTCTTTTGCAATACCAATTTGTGATTCATCTGCAGGCGCTCAGGAATCGTCAAATAAAGATCTGAAATGAGGTCGAAAAAATAGCACAAGAAAATTATCTCCAATCAAGATGCACGAAGACTTGTTGCACTATTTGTTGTATTTTGATGATCTTTATGTGGGAAGCTTGAGATATCAGTTTCCAAAAATTGAGAAATTACTGCTTCAAGGAGCTAAAGCACTGCATTTGAAAACTATGTGAGGTCATTGGATTGAGAAAAAATCGAAGTTGTCAATCGGCAAAGAAAGGAGTAAAAATCCATTTTGTTTATAACAATGATTTAGATTCTAAATAATTGTTGTAAATTTGCAAAGTATCATAGCAAGGAGTCAGTGAACAGACATTTTTGTTCACTCCGTATACAAAAATTGAGCCCTTTCCTTGTGACTGTGGTATTATTTAAAAAAATCTTTAAATAACAAATAATTGTCGTCAATTTGCAAAGTATCATAGTAATGAGTCATCGAAAAGACATACTTACTTGATTTCATAAACAAAAATTGAGGCTATTCATTTAAAAGTCGCCCAGTTCTTAATTTTTTTTATAAAAAGTGGTAAAACAATTACCAAAAAGCATCTATCCTTTTTTTATTATTATTATTACACCATTAAGCCGTTTCCCTTTCGTGGTAGACGTGACACACTCGGTAGGGAGGGGAGTAGTGTGAGGAAGGGTTTATAAAATTTTTAGATTCATCTGGAATTCTCGTTTTATTTATTTAAATAACACGTTCACTCCGCAACACTGCTCCGACCCAGGTTGCTGATCAATCTCTCTAGCAA
>JAAAKG020030192.1:0-19655 GCA_010014905.2 Druon quercuslanigerum
GTACGTAGCTGGTTGCTGGTTTTTGGTTGATCGCTTTGACATTGATGCATTGCAACCCTGCGCGATCACATCCATAGTGCTCCCTGCCAGGCTTTCTACGCTCATCCTCGTGACGATCAGAGGTATTGACTCATCAAGCAGATGTCCACCCTTCTTAGCAATTACATCAAGTAATAGTAGTAGTAGTAGTAGTAGTAGTAGTAGTAGTAGTAGTAGTAGATGAAAATTCTAGTATCCGTTCTCTTAGGTGATAAAAAACCCTAAGATAATTTTGAAAGAATTGAAAAAAAACTTAAGAGATACAAAAAATTGAAAATATCGGTCAGAAACTTCTTAGATTTTTCCAAAAAAAATTTTTAAACTGAATGTCTGAAAAAATTAACTTTTTATTGTATTGCTTTTTTTACAGATAGCCTAAAGTGTCTTCTAAAAGCCCTGTAAATATCAAAATGGGATCTCTCTTCGTTTTCAAGAAATAATGAAGAACGTATAGGCGTTCGTTTTTAATTAATTTTTGAAAAATGAACCAAAATTTTTAATTTTGAATATCCTAAGTTTTTTGAATTTTTCGAACATTATTTTAGGGGTTTTCATTAACATGTAGCAGAACGTATACGAGATTTTACATTACAATTACCAATATTAGCTGAAATTCTTCAGACGATTTGAGATAGATCAAAAGATACAATAATTAAACGAATTTGTCAAATGCGGTTCAAGTTTAGAATGGTTGATAAAAACATTGAAAAAAACTGGTGAGAGAGCTAAGGTAATAGACACAATAGAAAAGTAAATATTACAAAAATAATGATAATTTAGTGAATACAAATGAAAATGAAATTTATACAATTGCGGCACATTATTTGTTCTCGTTTTTGAAACTGAAATAATTTAAGCACACAAGAGATCTAATATAACAGCAGTTCCGTAGGTGGCCAGACGTTGCTTGTAAATCGGTACCCTCTAAACTTGAAGTTTGGTCTCGAACATCAAATTATATTCAAAATTTAGAAAATCTGAATTAAAAGTATAGACGAAATTTTTACAAAAGACTTCATTCTTTGACTAAAAAAACGAGTTTTCAAGAAAAAGTTAAATTATCTACCAAATATTTTACTTTACAAAGGAATGCATTTTTGACAGAGTAGTTTAATTTTCAAGAAAGTAGTTGAATTTCGGACAAAAAAACATCACGTGCGTCCTAAGCTACGCCCCAGCACAGATTTATGTGTAAATATCTTCTGTAAACGTTAATAACTATCACTTTTCCATACACATCAATTTGTAGAAGAATATTGTACGAAGTCGAAAGAATACTATATGAGCTTTTGTGTTATAGTGATAGGAATTCAAAATGTATATTGCTTGTACATATTCAACAATTATTTCAAATATAAGTCTAACTCAGAGACCTAAATTGCTCTTGTTATATACCAATGACTCTTTATACTGAAACTATTAAATGCTTTATATTTTTAATTAAAAATGTTTAATTAAAAAACGATTTTTTTTATATCCAGAGTGTGGATTAGCAACAAAATTGCAAAGACATTTACGCACGAAGCAGCGATGGCGTATCGACAGGCTTTCTCTTTGAGACAACGAATGTTGGATTGCATTCAACATTTGGAATATTATATGATGGTCGAAGTCATAGAACCTAATTGGCACTTATTTTTAAATAAAATGAGCAAGGTAAATTTTAAAGGATAAAAACAATAAACACAGTCTTTATTTCAGAAAGTATTAAATTCATTTTTCCGAATAGGTACTTAATGTATGTTTGCACGGTAAATACCGTCAGCCGTGAAGGTTGTAGGATAAAATAAGACACAACCAGTAACAAATTAAAAACTTCATTCACTTGTATCTAAATTATCAACCTAGTTGTAGACTGGTAAATTGTCGTAGGAGTGATTCCATAAACTATGAAGCTTGGACTTTACTGTGTCGACTTTATTGACTAAGAAGTTATTTTCTCATCAAAATAAAATAAATATTGTGCCTATATCATGAAGAACCCCTAATTTATCTACTACTAAATTTTAGTTTACAGTAATAAATTGTATTTTCATACTTTTGAATGGACAGATTGTTTAACTTAACCCAGTGGTCGGCACGGTCTTGTCCAGGGCAGGGTAGCCGGCCCTAGCTGCCCTGCGCCCTTCTTTCAAGGCAGTACCTGCGAGCTTGGCCATACCATACCTTTTCTCAGGGGTCTTTTGTTGAAGAATGGGATAAAATTTTGAGATTAAAAAGTTCTTAATTTTGCAATCAGCGATTAAAAAGCAATATATTTGGAATCTACGTATTATCTGATTCCAAAGACATATAGTTTGTCTATAAACGCTGAAAATGTGAGAAGTATTTAGTATTAAATTGAATATTAAGCTGATGTTTCTTGATATTAAACTCCTTCAAATTTTCAACTTTTCTAGGCAAGTAATATATCATTGGAATCGGAAAAATTGTTAGATGCTGGTTATGCTATTTTTAAATCGCTAGTTGAAAAATTAAAAGTTTTTAAATTTCCTTACTTTGACATGCCTGTGGTCAACAGACCCTTGCTGGAGTAAGCTCACTCACACTGAGGTCCTTGAATATAACGAAAAGTAGAAGAAAAAATTAAGTCGGGACGGGCCTGACCATACCTGAAAACTGAGCAAAAAGTTGGTCGACCAGTGTTTTAACCCAGGGGTCTCCACAATCCTCAGGTGCAGCATGACAGAAGATCGCGCGGCCTTTTTTTCTCGATGGGAAACTGAGAGAAAATTTCTGACCCCTCAAAAAAAATCCCATTTGGAAGGGCTCAGTTTCTAATGCTGAACCTGGAGAACCCATTTTTCTGGTATAACTTGGCAGAACTTTAATTAAAAAGTATTTTATTTAAAATATTTGAACCAAGTAATTGCCAATAGTTGTTCAAAAATACATTTTTTAACATTAATAGTACTAAATAATTACTGCAATTCTAATAATAATACAAATAAGTGGTCACAAATAAATTCAAAGCGTTCTAAATTGCAGAGTTTCTTTTCAATTGAGAATCTGTAAATGACATTATTTCAGATTAAAATTTCGAAAGCAGAAAAACCTACAAACTTTAAATATTGACCACTTTTACATCAAAGGAATTAAAATTGCCTTTTAGCTTTTAAATAAGAATAATTTTCAATTCGATGCGACTCTAAACCAAATTAAAAGTTTTAAAGTCAAAGCTGCGTAAATTTTTATGCCATTATAACAAAAATTAAAATTGATTCTACAAAGGACCCCGCACCAAATGTGTGGAAAAATGGCTTTCGGTGGATTTGTCTGAAACGTGGTAAATATGTACATTATAAGGGCCTAATGAAAGATAAGGAAAAAAATTAAGAAAAATGGACAGTTTTTGCGCTATACGGAGCTAAGCGCTCAATTTAGTGTAAACAATGAATACTTATATATGCTGGAAAGGCAGAGACCACGGCAGAGCGAGGTAGGTACCAAATGTTAGTTTGATAATAATGTATATCGCGCGCATACCAAAACTGCAGAACGTTAAGCTCTCAAGAATTGGATTTAATAAAACGGTGCGAAATTGAGATCAATATCTAATAAAGTTATTCTTACAATCATATACACTGCGCGCTGGTCTGACAAAACGAACGATAAGCGCTCGAGGTGTAGTATAAAATTCAAAACACGCTCTCGTGAGCGCAGATATGGTGCCAGCTTCAGGTGGAAATAAAGCGCAGTTATGTATTTTAAAGATATATGTCGCGGTCTTCCTAAAATATCCGAACGCTAAGCGCTCAAGATTTAAATTTAATTAAACGTCACTTCTATAACGCTGAAAACGGTGCCATAGTGATGTCAATATCAAATAAGGTTAATCTTACAATGATGTACAGCGCGCGGTGGTTTACCTGACTGAACACTAAGCGTTTTGTCGATTTTTAATTGTATTCTTGGAACTTTTGATTTATTATTATGATCTTGAACGTAATTCAAGCTCACTTGCAAAAAAGAGGAACCTGCTGTTGCAGTTTATTTAAATAACGATGTTTATTGTTTTATAACTATTATTAAATTCTGATTTCAGGTCACTCATTCATCCACTCCCACTGAAGTTGTTAAAATGCTTTAAAAATTGACGGTCGTTCCTAACGCATCATTTCGCTTATTATTTTTATCGATGGCTGTAGGTTTTTCATTTCCTTAGTGAAAAGTCTTGAGACTGCATTAGAATATTTTTCATTAGCTACAGAATCGACTTTCTAATTGTTCTTTTCTTCATTTATTGATCAAATTGCATTTATTAGTCTAGTTTATTGTTCTGCATTTATTCCCCCCTTCGACTATTTATTTTTGAATGTTTTTTCGTTTTGTTTTGTTGTTTCTTTCTTTCCATTTGCTGTATTACAGCATTTTTGTGGTTTTAAAGACCTCTTACCTCTTGACAGTTCAAAGCTTTAACAATGGCTTTCAGAGTTCGAATTGACTTATATGTACGGAAGAGCCTATCAACAAAGATAGATGGTTCGAATCGATGGAAATACTAATGCAGGTAGGCAAAAAACATTGCAATTTTCAGGCGCCTTCCACTTCTTAGACCACAACTTGAAGTTTCCGACCATAGTAGTTTATGCCTGAATTGCAATCTATCAATTAGTACCGAACTAGAGGAGCTCCAACGTGATCCCGGATGCTTAAGGCTTAATGTTCTTACTCAAACAGGTAGGCAAACGTGTATGACATGTAACGCTGACGGTAATGCTGATGTACCTAGCCTTTCAGTGGAGTGTAGATTCAATGTCTATATTGCTATGGATATCTTAATTCCCGAGGAAACTAGAGACTGTTTAAATCATTTGGATGAGCGTGACTTCATCTTAGCGTCTATGCTTTCTGGATTGCAAGCAATTACAAGCAAAAGAATCGAACTGGTTGAATCTAGGAACTTAAAATATTTTTAAGTTTTCTGACAAAACGATTTCAGTAGATCACCTACGTATTGTCAGGAATTTCTTTCGTATTGGTGGTGCCATCATTAACAGATATCATCGTGTTATCCATCTTAGATTCAAGACAAGCTGCAAAGGGATGAATATGAAGAGTTTCAACTAGATATCAGGCAGTTTTGGCAAGCGCGCAACATACATCATTATCAAACTAGCATTTGGTACCTACCTCGTTCTGCCATCGTTTCTGCCCTTCCAGCATATATAAGAATTCATTGTTTTTACAAAATTGAGCGCTGAGCGCCGTATAACGCAAAAGCTGTCCATTTTTCTTAATTTTCTTGCTATATCTTTTATTAGGCCCTTATAATATACATATTTACCAAGTTTCAGCCAAATCCACACAAAGCTATTTTCCGATACATTTGGTGCGGGGTCCTTTGTCTAAAATAAAAAAATTAATTTTTTGTCATTTTCGCTGCCAAAAAAGTAAAAAAATATAATTATAAACCTTTGAAATTCAATTATCAAAAAAAACTTTTAAAATAATAAGCATTTAAAAAATGTTAATAGAAAGGTTTTGAAAAACCCTATCGCAACTGAAGGGGAAAAATTCTTTGCATTGGCATTAGCAGATGGTAAAAATGGTAATTTATTAATTTTATGTATATCTGTTAAGTATAATAATTTATATAATTATTTAGGTTCATTTAACAATTTTTTAAGCTCCTGATGTTGAAAAATTTGTTATTATGGGTTTTTAAATTGATTATATTTTTAATATTAGGTAATATAAACCCAAGGATGCGTGGATTTCTTTCTACTTTTTAATATATAACATTATTTTATTGGGATATGTTTTTTATGTAATAATAATAATTATATAATTAAGATATACTTTTGATAAATTTAAGTCTGAATTTCAAAAAAGATTTTTAGGGAATTTAAATTGTGAGTATAAAACATTTAAATTGCGTTAAATATATTGTTTAGAAATATTAAAGTAACGAAAACTAAACATCAATTATTTTATTTAATAATTCTCAATTTTAGCGTTAAGTTTCGAATAGAAATGAGGATATCAAATTTAAGGGTTACTAGCTGCTCGAATCGGGTAAAGGATTTTGACAGTTCTGGGTTAAAACTCAGTAGATCCGTCCTATTGGCCTAGGACCGCTAGTAGACACATGATTTTTTAGTATAAAAATTAATAACAATACAAATTAATTAAAAATTAATTTACAATTCAGTGACTATTTTAAGGCAGTGGTAATTTTTTTAGTCATTTAGCATTCATGTTCTTAAAATTATTATCATTTGTTGAAAGAAGTAATATATTTTTCGGATTTTTTTTCGGATATGTAACAAAAAATGTCTGTTATAATGTTTTATCGCGATCTTCTATTTTGAATTTCTCGGAACAGAATAATTTTGGTCTTTTAAAAATTATTTATTCTCATTCAGCATCTCCAGATCTCGGAAGAAATTTTTTATTTTTGTAAAAAATTGAAAATTCCTTATTAAATCGCTATCCAAAGCCGATTTTAAAATCCACCAAATTCTAATCTCAAAATTCTCGTTTGCTTTTCTCGGATTTGGCTAACCTTTATACATCAAACGCTATTGCCCCGTATTCAGAAACCTAATATTTCAAAAGCATGATTTTATATTATTTTGAAACCGAAAAATGCCTTTTTTGTCGCAATCCGCAACCAAGCCTGGTCGAATTGTAGTTTAGTGTCAATTTGAGATTCTCAGCTTCCACATCCATTTCGTCGAACCATGATAACTTTTTTTGATAAAACGTTTTTTTCCTCAGTTCAACAACATTTACAGAATTTGTTTTCGCTTTGTTGACAAATTTCCATTTTTTTGGTTATATACTTATATACTGCCACCCTTCAAATAAAATATTATTTTAGTATTTTCAATTATTTATGTCATACATGTGAAACTTATGAACACTTCTTTTAAAATAAAGCTAAAGTTCATTTTTAAGAAGTTGCCATGTGTCCACAGTGTTTTATGATTCAATGGAACTTGAAAATATGACTTTTAAAGAAAAAAATCATTGCGGAAGTTGAAATAGTATATCCAGTAGTCATATTTAATTTTTACACATATCGAGATAACAAATAACTTAACAAAAATCATTCATTTTCAAAATTGATCTAGATTTTTATGAAAAGATGGAAAGTTTAGAAGCTAATTTTAAAATTAAATTTTTGTAAAAAAAACTGTAACAAATTATTACGTTTCTTCAGTTTTTCGCGAAGTTTAAAGGAAAATTTAAATTATGCATGACTTTAATCAGATTAGATTTTAATCCTTAAAAAGTTACTAAGGATAAGAAGTAAATTCTTATATTATTTTTCTTTTAAAACCTGTATAAGCATAGAAAATTTATTTCAAAGCTTCTTCAAATGAAAATATGAAAGTTATAATAAATAAAAAAATTTAATTTATCTTTCACGCCCGAAATTAAACTTTGTTAAGAACATTTGAGACATTAAAAAAAATTAAATTCCACGAACCAAAAGAGACGAAATTTGGAGAAGTGCGCATACAAATACGTATATTAAAAATAAAATTATAAACTCAGATAAAGAAAGAGGAAATTTTCTCCACATCCCCTTCCTTCCTTTCTTCCTCTCAACTTTCACTATTTCTATCATCTTAAAACTTTATACAACAAAAATGTTCAATAAACCTTACCAAGTTTTCGGCGTTCATCAAACACCCTTATCAAGACAATAAAAATAAAAATGAATTCATACTAAATTCTGGATATTGGACTTTTCTTATTTACTGGTCTGGAAGTAACATTGAGTACTGGTAAGATTCCTGCATTAGTAGTAAAAAACTAAGGGATAATTTTTGAATAAAGATTCAAGACACAGCAATAATAAAAGGCTACGAAAAATTAGAATGATTCAAAGGCTGTTTTTAATGGCATTATTTGCATGTATATTTTTATTTCTTATGAAGTTATTCTGTAAATTGCAAAGGAATGTAAATTGTGTTAAGCATCAAACAATGCTTGTCCCATAATTGCCTCAACGTCGTGTCTAGTCAGCTTTTGAACCTTTATTACTTTGTGAAAAAAGTTCCTATACTGACACATGGCATACCCAATGCATTCATTTAGTCTCATAATTTCACCGGTTGACACTGTGGACGGTGATCTCTAATACGCATTTCAACTGCAGCATTTACGAACAATTTTCACTGTACCTAGAATTTAAAGGTTAATGTTTTACAGGTCAGCAATGTCGACGATGTATTGAGTGTTCATCAAGACTTACAAGATAGTTGCTTGAGGGAATGCATGCTGACAGATCCTGACCTACTCGCCTGTATAACTGGACTTTGCGCAGTCTGCGTTGAATTTTGCGAATTTATGCAGGTAAGGTTTTTACATATTTTTACACAAACTCAATTCGGTTTCCAATTTTAATGAATTTATTCATATGTATCATATCCTAAGCAGAAGTTATTAAAAAAAATTTGTGTCTCGGGACGTAGGATAAAAGTGAAACTTTGTTAGAATGTTTGATTGGAATGAATTCATGGAATTCTTTAGATCCCATGAATGCCTTGAATTCTATGAATTCACTGAATCTCATGAATTCATTGCAATAATATAAGAATTACGCCTTCGCTACCTCTGTGGCAGAGCGAGTGTGCGCAACTGATGATGAGATCAAATTTTGAGAACCGCTGCCAATTGCTATGAGTGTAAGGATAATTATTTCACACTAAGTTTTAAAGGGTGATTTAGCCTATCTCTTAGTCGGTGACATTTTACTAGAAAATGATTTTGCAGCATAAAAATAAAAGCCTGTTAAAATTGGAACTCGTGCATTGCATTTTAAACTTTCCATTTCTTTTAAATGCCGAAAACTAAGTAAAACATTGAAAATGACCACTCTGAGGAAGATTCGACAACATTGTCGACCGAATATGTAATAACAGAGGCACCAATTGCATGGGAATAAACTTTTTTTTTAATATCTTCCTAAGAACTTATTTTTCACCATAAGTGTATTTGGAAATTTTTTATTTTTCAAGGACGCTTTATTGAAATAATAAAGTCGATAATGGTTTGTATTATCGATTTTATTATTAGATAAAATATAATTTTTTTACCTTACCATTGAATTAAGTGGTACTTTAAAAATAATAACTAATTTTCCATTACACTTATAGTGATAAATTATTTTCTACGTCAATATTAACAAAAAACGAAGTTTGGTCTCATGCGCTTGTTGCCAATTTTTATGCACCAGCATACAGTTGTATTATTTTGAACGTCTTACTATGTTTCTGTAATACAAATAACAGGGGGCATTTTACGATGTCATGCGCGAGTTGTAAATATTAACCGTTTTTTAATTTGTTTGCTGTCAAATAACTTTCTCGTTAGATGTATATTACCGAATACCAAATTATCGCATTTCGACGCCTGAGTGGAATAAGGTGTTCGTGCCGAATCTTCTTGAAGAAGGTGTTGGTTACGAACCTGCTTATACAAGGTGTTATTTCACAGCTTTTTCCAAAAATGCGTTCGTTCGGTAAGTATTTTATTCTGGAAGTTTTTTAGGGGCACCACTGACGCAGGGGATTGAACTTTTTCAGAAGTAAAGTTTCCTTTTTTATTTCAGCTTCTTATTAATATTACTTTCCATAATGGTTGCATGTATGCGTTCGTGTTGTGTGCATGTGCGTACAGAGTACCGAGGAATAAATGATTAGAGCTAAATTTTAAGAAAAATTAATTCTATAAGAAAAAAATTAAGTCACACTCTTGAAGTCACACTTCCCTTACTCTAGGGAATGAATACATTTGCTTCGTCGAAAAATGAAACTTTTCTCCCAATGTAGACAAATTAGATGAAAATAAATTTTTGCAAAACCCACCTTGAAAGTTGGACTTTCCATGCTTCTAAATGTTGTTCAAAGTAACGCATTCTTTCCGACGTTTCGTGCGAATAATATTCGCGCATGTGCTCTTTAGAGATAAAGAGCTTTTCGCACTTCAAAATCCTTTAAACAGGTTCGGAAACTGTTTCCGCGGAGGCAGTGAAGTGATGATTTGCGTTTTGAAGTTTTTCGTTGTTCTCATATTGGACCCGAGTACGTGCGTTGTGTTTGGAGATCAAGAGCTTCTGACTTCTGACCTTCTGACCTTTAGATTGCTACTTTCTCATGCAGTTTTTGCAAAAAATATCGTGCGATACATGTGCGCACAGGAAATGGCCTTACGGATCGCGCTGAGAAATTCATACTAGTACACTCTCACCTGTGTTGCATATTTATATCACAAATAGCATTTATCATATCGAATACATAAAAAGATATTAATAATTCGTGGAAAGTTCGTCAATAGATAAATTGAGACGCTGCATGCAAAAAGGAGATATAGTTGCTCAGACCGAAGCGGCTAGCTCACCCACTCACGCCAAATAATTATATATCTCTTTTTTGCACCCGACGCCTCAACTGCTATTGTCTTGCAAACTCTTATCCATGGACAGGAGAAAAAAAAGGGTGTCTAATGGATTCCGATGTATTTTCTTTTTTTCGTAAGTTACGAATCAGAAGTCACCAACAAATCTTATGAATGGTGAACTTTATACCGAATTCACAAAACATAAACAATCGTTTCACTGATTTTTAAAACTTACGCAATTAAAAAAAAGCCTCTCATATAATTTTCTAATAAAATTTTTTTTCGAATGTATTATCGCGTTTTCCTTTCTTTTCTATTTTCGAAAGGTGAAATGTATTTGCGTTCGCTGATGTCGTTTTGCCTTCAAAGGGCAAAAGTTGATAAAAATAGTTTTTGCATTTCGTTTCAAGTTTCTTGCATTGGGCGCTGTGTTGTGTACTTTGTGACGGACGACACTCGCTGTTTATCGCAAGCATGCTCGCGCTGATTTTTTAAGAGGATAAAGAGAACATGAATGCAGTAAGAGATTTTTATGAAATATAGATATGATAATTAAACAGGCATTCCAAGGGATAATTTTTGAAATTCTATTTAACCCCGAAGTTGTGAAAAAGAGAAGTGCACTATAGCCTGCTGTTGTATTATTTACCCTAATGGAGAATTGACATAAGGAGACCAAATTCCGGTAAATTGACTTAACGAAAAACTAACAATTTTCTGTCGGATGAACATAACGCATCGAAATGCTAAATCTTCTCGAGTGCGACGCTAGTGTGGCATGCGTATCGATGTCCGCCGTCATGGTCCAAGTAAATATAACCTCATCGCTCAAACAAAAATAAAAAATTTCTAAATTTTTTTTCATACCCTTTTTAACCTGCTGTTTCATTTCGAATTCTGCAAAGATACCGAAAAATATAATTTTTAGTATTTTCGTACAGTCTGTTACTGAGGCTTAAATAAATAAATTTTAAAACTTTTAACTACAACAATAACAACGAATAAAAAAATTCCAATTAAAAACAGTCTACGCTTTGACACGACTATGAATACAATGCGACTATTATTATTCTCCCGTTGCGTCACTTTATGAGCCTAAGCGGCACCTCATTGCCCTGTCCATGAAAGAAACGCAGCCACGCTGTTGGCTGATATTTCTGACTCATTGATGCAGCAACTGCCTGTAAGTGTTGGGACGATTTCTCCGCAATCGTCCCATTATTCTTTTCGTACAGATGAAAAGAGGGGACTTTCCTCAAGCCCTATCTTATGTCTGTGATACTTGAGGTGTCCGTTGTCCTATAAACATTTCTGTTAAGACTTTCATATCATTCCTCTTGAGCTTGAGTATTTCCTTTGCGCGGCTGTATTTTCGCTTTGAGCCCAAGAGTGTTTTAGCCTGTCTGCAACCAGGGACCAAACCCCACTGCTTCTGATGTTCGTCGGTCAGTCAACTCTTAATTTCTTCAGTGACTAACCTACTGCAAATGCCTACAACTGGCTCGGGTCCAGTAAGTTTTTCTTTTGCTGTTAGTTTTGCTAACCTGTCCGATATCTCATTTCCCTTGATTCCGCTGTATCCAGAGATCTAAAGCAGAGTAACTTGGTTTTTTGTCGCTAGATTATTCAGTGCCTTAAAGCATTCCCATACTCTCATATTTTGCCCTGTAGACCCACTGCAATATGGCCATAATCTCAGATTGTAGAACTGTGGCGTAGGACCCAATGACGATTGTGAAGCCCATTCCATTTCTTCTATGATATATATCGGCTCCTGCGTTCTCTTTGTTCCTGGAGCCATAATCGGTAAACCAGCTGTCTCCATCACTGGGCGGGTGTGCCTCGCCGTTAGTCCATTCATCTTTCGTGGATAGTCTAACTCGATACTTCTTGTCGAAGAGGTAGCGGCCAGTGGACATTTTGTCCCTGAAAATGCTCAGTGTCGGCCTCCTTCCGCCCTTGAAAAGGGCACTTTCGAGCACAAAGAGCCAGAACGAGAGCCCTTTGCAAGGGTGACAAGTTTACTCCTTTGGCTCAGAAAAAATTTGGGATGGGTTATGAGGGCCGCATGCCGGCACCGTAAAGTTTTTCCTTATTACAGCAATAAGGATCTATTACATTTTAACAAAAAAAATATAATGTAATAATAAACAAAGTTTGAGTAATAGTAATATTTTTTAATCCATTTATTATTTTATTTTTATGAAAATTATTCAGCTTTGTTACAAGTCCCTGCGATTATTAAAAGCTGATAAAGAGACTTAGTTTATTATTATTAATAGCACAAACAATTATTATTTAATTAGGGCTTCATTTGTCCATGTAAAAATTTCCAGAAGATTTTATTAAAAATTGCTAAAGGTACAGCGCGTTAAAGTGTATACATTCAGAAATGCTCATTAACTTGTTAAATATAAACATTAGAATACATTTTTTTAATGAAAGTTGAAGTAGAACCAAAAAGAAGTATATTTTATCTCTAGGATTTTCTTGATTAAGTTGCTTCCTATGAAGAAAACCACCTTTCTATACTGGATCACAATTTTTTCTAGAAATTTATCACTTTTATCAGAAAATGTTCTCTTGGACAAAAATTCTCATCCGATGGGCCTAGAACGGCATACAGGAATACACTCAGCTTCTGGAGTATACGTAGAAAATTCAAAACGGTTGAAGTACAGATATTACTTAAAGAATAACTTATTCTGTTCCCATTTGCCAGAATTCAAATACAACAATTTACAAAAAAAGTTAAAACATGCAATGCGTGCTATAAATCAACACCATAACATATTTAAGTATCTTCGCGCAGATGAAATAAAAATATTTGTGTAATAAGTGTTTACAATTTAGTCAGTACTAATTTGTTCATCCAATATTAATTAAAATCTTCAGCCGATACAAAAGTTCACGTTGGGGCAAAGTATTATTATAACATGCCAGTGCACTGTATTCAAGTCGTGCAACCATCGAACAAATAGGAACTGTTTCATTGGTCTGTCTGTTAGTGACCAATTAGTCCGCTAGCAGAAAGGCCAAACAAAAGGCTTCATCGTTCCCGTCGCCAACTGAAGTAAAATAAACTAGATATGGTTGGATTTGGCGTCACGTTTATAAGAAGTCGTTTATAAGAAACGAATTTTAAGTGGTTAAAAATGGGTTCATTGATTTATAGGTTAAAGAATCGATTCACCAAAAAATGTAATCGTGAAGAATCGATTCAAAAATCGATCTCTCATCGTCGTAAATGAGGTCCATAGTTCACGTCTGAACTTCTCTATGGTTTCCCTGCGAAGCTCTTCGAGTTTCCCAATCCACCAGTGTGTACAATGGATTCCAACTCTGTCTATGAGTGATCTGAGAGAGTGGGTTTATCTGAGACTCTCCACATCTTGATGTTATCTCTAAAACTACCGGTACACAGAGTGATGTCAATGACTTCCTCCCAGACAGAGTTACGAAAACGGGGTCGTAAAGGGGGGCGGGTGTTCCCCGTGTTAAGGAAATCTAAATCAGTGGTGATTAGGTATTCCATTAGATCATTATCTCTTGGGTTAATGTCCGTGCTGTCCCGCAAAGTATGGTGGGCCTTAGCATAACAGCCCAGCAAAAGAGGAAGACCCCTTATCTTGCAATATTCCACCAGTGTACATATGCAAGCCTTGGATTAACTGCCTTGGGGTCCCTGTAACAAGAAAGGCCCCCCTAAACGCCCCAAACATATAACTCCCTAAGGTTATATGTTGATGCATTTGTGCAATAATTCTAAAGTACCTATTTCGTCTATATGCAGGATGACTTCAATTACACACACTTCAATCACAGAAATTTCGCGATAAATAACAATTATTCTAAATATTTAAATTTTCTTTTATGTATATAACATTTTATACCTCTATGTAAATCACATTCACATCATAGAGGTAAAGAATGCAAAATGTCAACACAGAAGGCTGTTATTTTAAGACGCGTGCCACACTTGCGCCATATTCGGAACGGGAAGGAATGTAACAATTTCATACGACACAAAATTGTTTATTTTCAATTACACTAGTTTGGTCTCCTTATGTCTACCCTGTACGAATTTCGAAAAGCAAAATATGTGTCACTGAAACGAAATAACCTACCTTGTTGCATGATATTATTGCTAAATCTGATATGTATCAAAGAAAATATTCCTGGAAAAAATTTATAATCAGAAAAAGTTATTGCATAAATAGACTTTTATTCAAATAAGGAGGTTAATAACTAAAAAATTATTCTTTAAGATATATGTGATTTTCAAGAAAAGCAATAGTAAATAGTAAATAGTAAATTTCATTTAACTTGTTTATGCTTAGCCTATCTCCTCCCATACAAAAAATATATGTAACCGTTAGTTCTGCAATCGCCGTCTCGAGTACTGTCCGTGATTCGAAATTTCCATTTGTTTCTTGCACGTAGTCAATAGAAGAATAGAATTAATTAAATTGAAATTAAATACTAAATTAAGTTGAATAAGAGTTTTATAGCAGTAAAACTTGTGTTTTGCTGAAGAATCAAGGAAACATGATATCATGATCTTATTTTTAATCACTTTTGAGGATAACTTTTCTTCTAATTTTAATATCTTACTAAGCATATGAGCTGCTACTTCGTCGATGCAGAATTGACTTCGATGATTGATGCCAACGAAGACGACGCCTCTGAGCCTGAGGTATATTCCTTTCAAGAACATAGTTCACCATTGTCGCATTTAGATCGTATAAAATTGTTTAGATACATAAGTCTTGCTTCTTATGTCTTAGAATCTATCATCGTTGCATCTTTCAGTCATCAGATGAGTTTTTGATAATTACGATTCGGCATGTGCTTGAAGCTGTTTAATTCTTTAGAAGATTGTTCGAAAATGCGTAGTTGATTGAGTAATTATATTCAAGATTAAATGACTCATTATTTTGTATAAAATTCATTGGACACCAGTAACGAAAGAAATAGTTAATTTGGCTAATTTCATGCCTTCTTTCATGTTTTCTGCATTTCTTAGACTTTTTCAAGGCTTATTATTTTGATATTTTAATTGTCTACATTCATATTTAATATTAGCATGAATTTTTAACATAGTGCAGTTGTGTAGATAAATTTAGTATAAATGGATCAACTTTAGCTACTCACGGACAAAAAGCCAAGTACCGTAGAAAAGTATTCGAAACCTTATAAAAACTGCATGGTACACGGAGATAACAAATATAAGTATAATATCATGAGCCCTTTTTAATGCATTTGTAACAGATTTTTTCTTGTTCTCCTAGCAAGAATTCCTGCATATTAAAGACGGGTATATCTTACACGGTTGAAAGAAGTCTTGACGATTTCGGTACGGGATTCTGATAACGAAGGGCTTATTCAACGCCTACTAGCAGCTTGCACTTGTACGGCGATATTATTTCTAAAACATTTGCTCGAGTAGTATTGTCACTCGCCTTATTCTTTGGTAGTATAAAGACTTGCCGCACTAAAAGTATATGCGTTGATGCAAATTTTGCACAAACATTTTTTCATTTCTGCATGTACAAAATAAGAATTTTAATAGGAATAGTTTCACTTTCAATTATGCTTCGAGTTTGCTCTACGTGTAGAAAGACTTTAGATGCAACATCATTGTTTCAGGGAGTTTTAATATACTTCTCATTTAAAGCAGTAATTAAACGGCAACCTAAGCCTAAAAACAAATCATTCTTGATTCTTGTCGAACTATTAAACCCATTTAAAATTATACTATAAAAGTAACATTTACTGATGAAAAAGTCTTTAGCTATGCACTAATTAAAGAGAAGTTTTTCACCGTTGGGTGTAGAATAACGAAACCCAAATGTTTTATTTAGATATTACTCATTTAAACTAAAATTAGCGCTCATGTGACTTTTATGTAGTAATTGGTGTCGCTGGCAAACATAATTTACGCATCTGTGTATAAATATAATAAATCAAATTTGTTCGGTTCTAGCCGGATTTAATGAATGGGTGAGCAATATGATTGCTGTCTAAGAAGCGTATTATTTCATTGTTGAAATTGCTTTTATGTTTAAAAGTATAATGATAACACTAAAAAGGAAGTATTTCTTAATAGGCGGACGTCAGCATTTCTTCGGGCGCGGATGGAACAAGTTTTGAGGAAAAGATAGCTTTTCTTGACAATAAGTTTACTGAGGTCTTGACACGACTTTTGGAGAGGATTTGCGATATTGGTTGCGATAATAATAACGAGAAATTGCGCAATGTTTTGTGCCGGTAAGTTAAAAAACTTTTTTTTAATTAGTAATATTATAGAATTTTTTCGCAATTAAAGTAGAGCAAAAGTTATCTGTAAATGCCTTGATTAATTTTTATTTTAAACTAAAAATTTCATGTGCAGATTGGACTTTAACCAGTTCTACGTGCAAAAGATAGCGCTACGCGAAGCAAGAAAGAGAAATCCTGCACATGATGTATCCGGGTAATGAAATAACATATAATTTCTTTTAACAGAAAGAAAAATTTTGGTTTTAACTTTTCAATTTAAATCCTTAACTTAAAAAAGAAATACAAAAGCGATCTATTTTTATAACATTTTTTATATTTCATTTAATTGACAAACATAACTAATTAAAATCTAAGTAATCCTTCCATCGTTTCATAATTCTGTCTAAAAATAAGCCCTATTTTGTTACGTCAATGCTTACGATTAGATTATAATACTTTAATGGCATTGCCAAAAAGTTAAGAATATTGAACCGGAAGATTTTCGACAAAAAATCTTCTAGAATTTGTTACAATATTTTGTCTTCAAGTCATGTAATATAATTTGAAAATCCTTAACTGAAACATCTTTTTTATATTTTTTTTACTGAACTCAAATTATTTTCATTATATGTCTATACAAATGTTTCAGTGTTATTCGATCTTTTAAAAATTTTAATTTATAGTTTGAGGCATAATAATGATCGGGGTGAACTAAAATGTTTAAAATCTGTCAAAATGTCCCTTGTTCACAGCAATTTAAAAAATGTATAATAAATATAAATGTGGTTCACTTTTTTGCATAATTTTAAATTATTAAAGTGTAATTTAGTTTTTCGCTTAGTCACAACGATCACGAAGTTTCGTAACGATTGTTATACAGAATGTGTTATTTGTGAAAAAACAAGCCAGAGGCTATTTAATACTTTCATAGGCACGGTTAGAACAGTTATATTTAAAAAATGGCTTGTATGAAAGGAAAATCGATTTGTTCTAGTCATTTTATAGCGCAAGAAATAGCAAGTCGAAGCGTTAAAATGATATGATTCTTTAAAGAGAGTCCGAATTGAAAATGAACTCTGCAAATTTTAAAATTGCCATCATTATTTTTATGGAAATATCAGTGCTTAATGGAGAGTGAAATTAGGAAAAGATGAATAACAAGTAATTTGAGAAACCAAATTTTAACTAATATAATAACAATGTATTTGGACACCAATTATCGGAATTATCGTTGCAAGAGAATATTACTTATATTTTGAGCATTCACTGCGTAACGACCTATTTTTATATATTACTGGAAAAGATTTAACGTGTGGCTCTTTCGGGAATTTTCGTACAATCAGCCAATTACCATTTTTAAAGTAATTTTAATTACCAACCTGGTGAAACATTCGTGGACACTGATTCTACGATAAACATGGAAAATTAGATAGAATCGTCGGAGCACCATAAATTAAATTTATAATGAAAATACAAGAATGGATGAGAACATTAAAAGAACATGGCGGCGCTGGGTAAGAAAGAATTCATCATCTCAGACATTACTAGTGTTATGTTCCGAAAGATATGTCTACACCTGATAATTTAGTTATTCAAAGATGTTTCTTCGTTTTAGAATGTATTTTGAAGAACTAAAAGATCGAAATGAGGATAACCGCTAAGTAAAAGAGAAATAAATATGCAATGCAGGAATTTTAGACTTATAATTTTACAAGTTGAATGGTTATTTATGAAACAAAATAGAAATGTGTTTGAAAGTCATGAATGAGAAATATACAAGAGTTTAAATTGAATATGTCAGTTGTGGAAAATAATCTTTTGAATGGTACGTTAAGAAACCCAAGTTTTACATCATAAATCATAGCTTGCCTGCAAATAAATGATGATTTTATTGGTTTTTGGTTAGGTGATAATTAATTTATTAGCATTTGCAGGCATTGATTTCAATACTCAGTTACACGTTAGGCGTGATTCAGAGATAATATTGTTAAATGGTTAACATTGATTTGATCTTACATCTGGGAAATAATAATGGTCTTTCCGGAATCGAATCGATTCCCTCATCAGATAGCCTATTAAAAGTGTAAGTATTATAATTTGTGTTGTATAAAATAAGTAAGGAACTGAATTAAATGATTATAAGGTGAAGTAGATCAGAATGTCTTCAACATAGCGCACACTTAAAAAATACCACTAACTTTTATATAACTGCTGTGCCGTACAAACTAAACAGATACTTATGTTTAATCTGCTGTACTTTTTCTACTTGTTGAATTACCTGGCTCCTGCTCTCATGTTATTCTTTCCCTAATGCAAGGCTCCCAGTCGGTCCCTTTTTAAGGGTTTAGTCCTTTTTTTGAAAGTCGGTCCCTTTTATTCCCTTTCTTTAAATGTCCCTTTTTCCGTTGTTCACAATTGATGTGCTTTAATGGCTAAATGGAATATAGGGGTGCGTTCGTGAACCATGCCCGGGCGCTACGCGGCACACTGCGCTCCAAACGCAACCCAGTCCGCCAGGTTGATGCTCGCTCGCAGCTGCTGGCCTGTAATTGGTTCCACCGCGCTGCGTCCCTCACTCCCTCCGCTCCCCGCCGGCGAGTCGGTGCTGCCACCCAAAACAACACTGCCGAGGAACCGCGTGCCCTTGTAAACAAACTCGCTTGCGTTTGCTCGTGTTGTTGTGTTGTCTCGTGAATCGGATTGAAGGGCATCTACTGAAGTATACGTGAGTAATGTGTTTCCCAGATCGAGTTATTGTAACGAACTGAACTCTCGTTTGAGGTTTAGGTTATGTTTTACTTAGTGAATCGGGAATTCCTAAAGAGAAGATGTTGATGTTGGGATCCGATGGCCCCAACTTCAATAAGGCTGTATTCAAGCTAGTTGACAGTGATCTTCGATCCATTAGAAATAAAGGTCTTGTAGATCTAGGCACGTGTAATATACACATAGTGCACAATGCGTTCCTTAAAGGCCTGAATGAGTTTGGCGAGGACGTA
>JAAAKG020030203.1:0-19655 GCA_010014905.2 Druon quercuslanigerum
AGCGGGCGTTGTGGTGGCGGTTGGGGGGTGGCTGGGCCCGGGGGAGGGGGGGCGGGCGAGGGGGGGGGGGGGGGGGGGGGGGGGGGGGGGGGGGGGGGGGGGCAAAGTAACTTTGCACGCGTAACCTTTTAGAATTTAGACATTTTTGGTCTAAAAGCACATATGCTATAGTTTTTAGTACGTTTCCAAATGATGAACGTTTTTGGTAGAAAACTCAACTTTTTGGTTGAGCATTCTTGAACTATATTGAAAATTCATCTTTTTGGTGAAAAATTTAACAACTAAGATTTCATGTTAAACTACTTGCTCGGAAAATAAAAAACAATTCTTTCTTCAAAAATCAACTTTTGGGTTGAGAATTCTTCGAGAAGAACTTCCGTTTTTTTCAGTAGAAAATTAGTTTTGTTGTTCTTTTCTGGTTATAATCTAATACAATGATCGCTTATTTATAATTTCAATTAGGTTCAATTTAAAATTGTAATAAAGCACCTAGCTGAAATTCCTGATGTAACAAAGTTTTTTTCAAAAATTAGATACGTTCTCATAAACTATCTTTTTTGAAATAAAAATACAAACCTTTCGGATGTATACATCATGTAGGGGGTAAATTCCCTGGCAGGCCTTTTCGATATCCTTGGCAATTGCGTCGGGCAAGAGCTTGCTGACCACTCCTTTAAGATCACTCTTGGCAATATCGTCATTGATGATTTCCACCATCTTCTTGCGAATGTTGCGCACCTAATGGAAACAAAAAACAGATAAATTAGGAAAACTAAACTTTCGGATGATCGATTTTAATTTTAATTGTTGCGACTACTAATAACACTAGATCTATTCATTAGAAGCAGTGTGGTAAGAGAGTCCATTTACTATACGCAATCTTGTAGCCATAAAAATTATAAAATTGAAATGGAATTAAGACTGCGATTCAAATCTTAGACAAAATAAAACGTAAAACTATTAATGTTTTTATTATAGGGTTTAAAAAAATCAATTTTCAAATCAATTTGATTATTATTATTATTTAAGAAAATAAATCTAGATTAAATCAAAATTTAATTACTCTAACGTCCGACAAATTTCAGTACAAAATTCTTAAAAACTAGAAAAAAAATCTAATGAAAAAATGCGTACAGGACGCACTTAACGTCTCCATTCAAATAAAAAAAACTAAAAGAAAAAGAAGACAAAGGGCCTGGGATTCGGCAGTGACCATTTTTTCTGTATATATTTTTTTACCTGGGCGTGCTGGGCGTAGCAAGTTTTCCTCTGGCTTTGTTGATCTTTGTTCGTGAAACCAATGCAGAATATTCTCAGGAGATATCCATCTGTGGTCTTCACATCAACGTGAGCCTCGATAAGGGTTTGCCATTTTTTGACCATGGACCTCAGTTTGTCGGTGGTTAAGTCCATGCCATGGAAGTTGGTCAAGACATTGCGACCCTGAACGTCTTCTGCGATCAGCCTGAATTTACGGAAGGACCTCTCAGCGTCATTGTCGCTCTGAAGATCAGCAAGCGAAACTTCGAATACTCGGAACTTCAAACCCTCAGAGGCGATCTCTGATTAATAAAATTAGTTCTTACAACCATTTTCTGACAATAAAGGATTATTTGAGTATGAAAATGATGTAAATAATTTGTAGCAAACGTCAAGTTATCCAATACCAGGGGATCGGTAAAGAAATGGTAATAGGCTTGCCTTTTTTCTTGCAACGCTAAACGCCACGGTAGTTAATTGTCGGAGACTACAGTGGAGCTGGGGTTGCGTAAAATCATTACAAATGTTCAACAAATATATTTTAATTAGCATTGTAGTTGCAATTTTAATAAGCATTATTCATTCTTGTTAGTAAGAAATAGATACACATCAATAAAATATTTAAAATATAAGTCAGTAATTAGTAATTTTAAATTGAAAAAACGCTTGAAAATATCGAAGAATATAAATAACGAATTAAATTTGTTTACCAATTTATTTGAAATCAACAGAATTCTGTCAAAATTTTCGATAGGGCATAACTTCGGAATACAATTGGAATATTTTCTAAAGAATCTACTACTATTTCTATTTCTTCAATTACGAAAAAATCAAAATTAGATAAATATAAATATATTTGAATAAAATTGTAAATCATAAAAATAGAAAACTTGTTTATCTTCAAAGTTTACAACTAAAAACTATGCAAGTTTTAAGTTTTACAATAAAAAAACCTTTAAATCCACTTTAAATATTCAAAAATTAAACTTTTCCAGATAAAAAAAACATTCAAAATTGTGTAATTTACTATTATACAAGATAAATATTTAAGTTGTTTTAATTGCAAACATTCAAAATTGAATGAAATATCTCACAAAAATGTTAAAAACTACATAATTTTAAACTACAAAATTTCTGAATTCATGAATTTCCAATTATAAATCTTAAAAATTGTGTCCTTCAATTTTTTTCATTCTATATTTTTAATATTAAAGAATCTTTAAGTGTAACTTCTCAAAATTATAAAACTGAATTGCAAATCTTTCAAAATAAGGACTTTGTAATCTTGAAAACTTATCAGTAATTAATTACTTAGAATATAAAAGTCTTCACGAAATTTAAGAATTTTTTAAATACATTCCTTAAATTAAGTTTCTACTTTAAATTTTAATATTCAAATTTAAAGAATTTTCCATTGCGTGTTGTCAAAATTTAATGAATATTTTTTTAACGCTCTAAATTACATATTTTAAAAATAAAACTCTTAACAAAATTTAAGAATTTTTATTCATACATCCTGAAAACTTATAATTTTCTATTTTGAAAATAAAAAATCGTTAATAAAAATTGCATCATTTTCTATTATACAAATTAAACGTCGACGAAGCTTTAATTCGAAATACTCAAAATTTAAAGAATTTTTTATTTTATATCTTCAACATTGAATTAAATATTCCACATAAGCTTAAAAAATTACATTATTTTAAACTATAAGAATTCCGAAGTAATGCAATCTAGAAAATTGTACTCTTTAAAAAAACCTTCAAAATTACATATATATAAAATACAAAAATATTCATTTGTCACGACTTCCCTGACAACCAAATTTTCATAAACTTTTAAAATTGAATAAATTTCAATGTTAAAAAACTTCAGAATATAAAATTTTAGATTCTTAATGAACGTATTGAATCAACAGTTCTTTACTCAGAATGTCCGACGAGTTTGTCAAAAAATTATTGTTTAGAATATGAAATTTTTGTTTAATTCAAATACTTAAAAAATTGATTAATGTAGCACCAAATACCCGCCATACAGGCGATACAAATTGGATTGCACTTTGGCATAAAAAATCTCATAAAAATTGTAGTTTCGTAAAAAACGAACAATTACTCACTTGTTCCTTGTGTTCGGTTCACCAAAGTCTTGCCCACTTGGCGGCTAGTGAACATCGATGGAGCTTTAACATCGTACCAGTCTTTACGGGTGAACGGGTCGACACTGTGGAATAAACAAACAAAATAATTGAGAAACAACGTTTTCACAATTAAAAGAATTTGAGTTGTAGCAGAAAAAAGTAAATGAAAGTGAAAAATAAATGCAAACTCCAAAAATTGCACTTCCCGAAAAAATTGAGGTTATGTTACTTAGAAAAATCATTTGTTGAATAAAAAAAATAAAGACTTCGATTCCAATTTAAACTAATTGTATCCCACTATACTATAATTGCTAACAATAGAACTTCTTAATAAACAAAAAAACGAATCGGAATTAAGAGTATAGGTTAAGTTCTTAGTAAACAAATTTTCACTTAGAAAACGTAAAACGAAAAATTTTTAATGATCACACAAAAATTTCGTTTTTAAATAACTTCAAGAGGGTTTTTATTAAACACAAAATTAACGAAAATAAAATAAATAAGGTATAAAACGAGAGGCATGGAAACTTGGAGATGTCACAGGCGTTGGGATATCCGTTTTAATCACGAACATCATATCACTTAGCACAAAACCGGAAAATTTCATAAGCACAGAAAATCACCAGGAAAAATCCACGGGTAGTATGATTTACTTACATCTTCTTTTTGACGCCCTTTTTGCCTCCTTTCGAAAGACCTTTATTTTTGCCTACCGCCATAGTTGCGGTCAGAAATGGAAAGAAGTGGAAGTCTTGCCGAAGGCGGAGCGGAAGTGAAAAGACCTCTTGAAGTTGCTTCGAATCGAGAACCGTCGAAACTTTCGAGATTGGATTTAAAAAAAAAATGTATATGATTTTTCTCACAGTATTTTCTAACTTGATTTTTAACTTCGCAATGCTTCAACTAGTTATTCTTTAATTAAATCTATCTTTAATTACAGAATCCTTCAAAATTTAGAGAACATTTATTCCGTAATTTCTGTGATTTTTGAGGTTAAGAGGAATCCAAAACTGAAAAATCCTTAAAATTTCAACCATGAAATACAAATTTGTATACTTTTATGTTACCATTGAGAATTTACGTATTTACCTGGTATTTACTAAATAATAAGAATTTGAATGCCGGAAATAAGAGTTTGACTTCAACGATCTGACTCGAATCGAGATATACAGAAATCAGATGGTGGTCTTTAGCAAACTTCAGTGCGCTCGCAATTTTGCATGCGATGGCGAGAACATGCGAGAATTTTGTTTTTTACGTTCGCCAATGTGCTGTGATCTTCCGCAGTGAACTGCGCAAAAAATAAAAGTTAGTTTGAGGTTTGAGAGACGAATGTGCCCTGAGAAAGCTCTGCCGCTTTTGTAAAAAATAGAGCTCCGCCTGTACGTAGTTGACCCTAATAATCATGAATCTTCAGACACTCTTTCAAGACTTCAACCCCAGGTAATTTGTGCGTTACGATTACTTCCGTTGCTTTCACAGACGTATTAATTAATTATTTATTAATATCAGCTTATGTGAACAAACATTAAGTTTTGCAGAGTACTTTCTTTTGTTATAAATACACGATTTAGAGATTTGTTTTATTTGTCGTTACCTCTGCTCATTCAACTGCTTTTGTTTTTGGAACTCGAAACTCAAAATATAGACAATCGTTTTATCTTTTTTTTTAAGAGTATTTTAAAACTGGCTTCCTCTGTCTGATATGCTTTGTCATTTCATTTAAAAATAAGGGCATTCGTGAGTTTTTAATTAATAAAATATATTGAGATTTCTTAATTTATTATGTAAGTGTAATTTATTCGAGCAGACATAAATTATAATTTAGCTTTAAAGGTTCTAAATTTGTAATCATTTAACGAGAATTTTAAGACTATACTTATATACCACGTTTTTTATATACTAAAAATGACTTTGTAATATTTTACGTAAACTTAGCAATGCTATTTTACAATTTAAATCTGAAATCTGCATTGATAAATGATAATAAGATAAATCTCAATTTCATTATCTATCTACTCGTTGGATTAAAAATATTTATCGCAGTACGATTATGGGTTGTTTAACTATTTGCCATCTATAATTATACATTTTTTACATGAAGTGACATGAATTTTAATAGAAATTGAAGGGATTTTTTTATTTATTAAGGAATCGTAAATAGTATTTTTCTAATTTACAATTTTAATCACTTACATTCATTTATTTGCAATAGTATGCAATATTTCTTAAATAATTAAATAATTGTCAACATTGATTTTTAGCTATGAATCAGAGTTGTTGATATTTGAGCAAGGTAGCTTTTGTTTGTTTCACGTAATATTATGTATTAACATAGTATGTATTCTCTAAAATAAAACACAAGGAAAGCGATCAGGGCAATATTTATAATATTTTATTTCTCAACTTTAGAATAATCATTGGCAGTTTTTGTATAGATAATCAAATTTTTGCATTCTTGTTATCCAAAATTTTGAAGAGATTCTTAATGTTTTGTTTCAAAACATAATAATTTTTGTTTGTAAATACCAAGTTTCCATGTAAAACGCAAACGTTACCTAAAATTGATAAAAAATTAGAATCTTCCTTGAAATCTAAAGACAATAATGCTAACACAATCCAAAATTCTTCAAGCTTGCACATTTTTATTACTTAAAATGCAAAATGATATTTTCGGTGAATCTGTTTGTACCTAAATTTGTTAACTTCTTTAAAATCTAATGATTTTCGACTAAAAATACCGAATTTCCATTTAAAACGATAAACTTCTCTAAAATGGTTAAGAAGTTATGAATATTCTTTTTGAGAATCTAGAATTGTTAAAAGATTCGAAATCTTGTTGAAATTATGATGATTTTTGTTTTGAAATACCGGAAATACTAACTTTTGAGCTTTTGAAATAAAAAGCGAACTTAACCTAAAATTGTTAATAAATTATGAATCTTTTTTGAAATCTAATGACACTAAATGACAATAAAATCAAAAAATTGTTTAAGCTTGTAAATTGTATTATTTTAAACGTAAAACCCATTGGCTTTAAATCTGATGATTTTTGTATAGAAATACGAAATTAATAGAAAATTGTTCAAAATCGTAAATGTTCTTCAAAATCTAATGATTTTAGTTTTAAGAAACCGATTTCCGACGAGAAATGTAATACAAGCTGTTAAAAAAAACGGTTGAAAAACTTCAAATATTGTCCGAACTATAATGATTTTTATTTTAAAATACCATTTTTTGGTAGTTTAAAATGTTAGCGTAACCTTAAATTTTAAGAAAAATTATGAAAATTTTAAATCTAATGATTTTCGTTTTACATGTCACTTTATACTAATAAATGCAAATGAAGCCGAAAAATGATGATAATTTTTGTCTAAAAATGATAATTTCTGATAGAAAATATAGAAAAAATATAAAAATATAGAAAGTTTAGAAAATATTTGTGATACGCTCACCGAATTTCGGTGAATCGAGCCGTCCTTTTCCAGCTTCCCTTGGGTTTACCGAAAATATCTGTTCTATTCTCATCAAATTTTGGTGAACCGAGAAACGGCACAAATGTTTCTAAATTCTTATAAGGTTTTCTGTAATTTATCTTAATGAAATTGATTATTTGTAGTTTTATTTTAAAAATTGCAAGTTTAAGAGCTTTGATATCAGGATTCAATATCAAAATTGAATTGCCTTATTTTACTCCATAAGTACTAGAATTGCATCTTTTTTAGATAGGACGTATTCCTGTTTTGAATGAAATCTGTATTCGGAGTAAAAAAATATTTAATTTCCATAGTTTTTGTGAAAACTTTTTTTTAATGCACGGGTTAGAATCCAACTCTACTAAAAAAGTCAGGAATCGACAGAAAAGAAGTCAGGACTTCTGACAATTTTTGACCACTTTTATTACGTTTTTCGATAGAAATCGTCAGAAAAAGTCAGAATGATTGATAAAATTTTCATAAATCCTCAGAGCTTGGGTTCGAAGGATACTTCTTTTATAAGGGCCTAAGAATAGTATGTCATAAAACTTAATCCCTTTTATATTTTCCAGTTGAAATTTCTATTTTTAATTATATTTAATTATTAATATTTATATAATTAATTACTTAAGGTGAATCTAAAAATGTTGTCCGTTTTGACGTATCTCTTTCTATTTACCAAATACATTATATTTATCATAATTGAAAATTTCTAAGGAACAATTTGAGCTATCTGAAATCTTCGAAACCCGTAGATTCTAAAGTTTTAACTCTGGCATCTGTATATACAACATTGATTGGTCCTAGCCAATGAGCTACCTGATAGGATATGAATTAGCATGTCTTCAGAAATGGTCTAGACTCGTCAGGCATGGTCCGGAAGTTCAGAAATCGTCAGAACTTCTGACCATTTGTGACCAAAGCAGACTTTTTTTTTAGTAGGGAAAAAAGACGTTTTACAAAAAAACTATTAAAATTAGCCAATATTCTACTCCGGTATAAAAAGACTTTAAGTAATGACTAGTTAATTAGATTTTGAACAAAAATGATTGCAAGATTTTCGACACATATTTTTATATCATTTTTTTCAGACTTATGTATTTATATGTATATAAAAATGTGAAATTTCTGATTGCAGCAAATTTTTGGTACACTCATGTTTGATGGTATTTACATTGTTGTTCGCTTTGCGCCTTGATGGTTACATAGAGTGGAGTTATTGGTCCGTATTTAGTCCAATATGGTTTTGGAAAAGCATGGTGATTTTGGGTGCCACAGTAGGAAGTTATGTATGGTGGAGACATCCCCATGCAAGATTAGAAGGAGATGCCTATGTACACTACAAGGCAATGCTAATAACACTCGCATTGCACTTGATTTTGTTGATGTTTGAATTATTAGTGTGTGACAAATTGGAGTCTGAGAGACACTTGTGGATTCTCGTGTTCATACCGTTGATATTTATCTCCATAGTGTCTATCGCTGTGAGTATCACAAATCAATTTATTTAAATATCTTATTTTACTTATTTTAGAAATTAAGCATTTTTGGGAATAACATCTAAGAGTTTTTTTAAATACTGTAATTATATCAATTTCATGGTACATCGTACCTTTCAGCTTCTATAAAGCAGATGGCTAGTTTGATTAATGTAATTACATAAATACCATAATTACGTAATTATTTCCACTTTTTATCAAATTCAAAGTAAAAGTATTTAATATATTGACTATTTCTATGTTTTAATTTTTTTTTAAATCTTGCGGTTGAAAAAATAATGGGTAGTTTCAATTTCAATAGCAATGTTTTTTTTCGCTTAAGTGGGAACTGAATTAATAGAGCCCAATGAGAACATACACTTATTTTTGGCTGAGTTATAATTCTTTTTTATTAAAAGTTCATTCTTTTTGGTTCAAAATTAAACTTGTTGAAAATAGAATTACCATATGTTTGAAAATTTATCTCTGTAACTTGCAAAATCAATTATTTCTTTAAAAATGCATTATTTTGTGCATTCATTCTTTTTAGTCGAACATTCAACTGTTTTGTTTAATATTCGTCCTTTTGGATGGAAAAAATAATTTTTCTGGTAGAAAAGTTACCCGTTTTGGTTAAACATTGATATTTCTTGGGTGAAAATTAACTTTTTGGTGAACAGTCAACTGTATTCTAAAAAATTCGTCTTGTTTAGCTCCAAAATTAAACTACTTGGTTAAAAATTGAGCCATTTTGTTGAAAATTCTTTTCTTCTTATTGAAAGTTAAATTATTTGGTAGTAAATGCAACTGTTTGGTTGAACATTCATCTTTCTTGCCAGAAAATAATATTTTTGGTTGAAAATGTGTCTTCTCAGGTTGTTAATTTAGAAGTTTTATAAAAAATGTGTGTTTTAGACTTGAAAATACAACTATTTGGTTGAGAATGCAACTATTTGTGGTTGAAATTTAATATTATTTGTTTGAAAATTCGATCATTTGGTTGACACCTTAACTATTTAATTAGAAATTCAATTATTTGATCAAAAGTAAATTAATTTCTCGATCATTCACATTTTTAACTTTAAAATTTAAATCTCTTGTTAAAAAAATCCACTATTATGTTGAAAGTGCAATTTTTGTCGACTTGAAATCTCAGGAATTGGAAGTATTTTTTATTAAAGTTAATAAGATACCTAGGTATTAATTTTATTTAAAAGAATTTATTCATATACTTTCGTGAAAAATCACTCTATGATTTTATTTGTATAACCCAGAAGAAAGGGGGAATTTTTTCCGACGATAAGAGTGGCGACATTTAGTCTTGTATGACAAAAGTTCGTGAAATTATTACTCTATTATTTGTAATGTTTCATTGCAAGATTTAGTTTTTTTAAAGTCCTTAGAGTCGAATGCGCGCTTTTTTTTTAAACTGCAATCTAAATTTCTATAAAAACGATTCTTCATTTCTGAAAGTACGTAGCTTTATATTACTGTATTTAACAATTTTGTTGAAAATTCTTTTTTTCTGTGTTTGAAATTAATTTTTTAAACTGAAAGTGTTACATCTATTTTCTTTTGTAAATTGTTCGTTTTCAGTTGAAAATTCTAGTTTCCGGTTCAAAATTCATGTATTTTTTGTTAGAAGATTCATAATTTGACTTAAAAATTCATCTTTCTGGTTGAAAAATGGTTTTTTTCTTTTGCTGACAATTAATTTTTTCCCCTGAAAATTTAACTATTCCAGTTGAAATTGAGTATTTTGTTGATATTTTTGTTGTTGTTGAAAATTAGGTTTAAACTGAAAATGTAACTATTTCAATTGAATATTCTATAATTTTAGTTGAAAATTCATCTCTATAGTTGAATAACAGTTTTTCAACAAAAAGTTTAACTATTCAAGTTTTGATTGAAAAATGGTCTATTTTAGTTAAAATGGGTGTTTTTTTAGAGATAGTAATCTCTTGTTTGAAAATTCATATTTTTGGTTCAATATTTAATATTTCTAGACAAAGATTAATCATTTCAGTTGTAATTTCATTTTTTTAAATTAAAGAATGAACTACCCCAGTTGAAGATTCATCATTTCAATTGAAACATCACTTTATATAAAAATGTAGCTATTTTTTAGATTTGTTATTTTAAAACTGACTACTGTAACTTTGGTAACAAAAGTATCTTTTTTAGTTGAAAATTCATCTTTTTTGGTAGAAAATAATCTTCTTTGTTCAAAAGTGATCATTTTCATTTAATATTCAACTATTCGATTTGCAGATTCATCATGTTATTTGAAAATTCAACAGTTTGGATAAAAAAGGACCTTCTTTTTAGTAGAAATCCAACTATTTGGTTGAAAGTTTGTCCTTTTGAGTTGAAAATTCATGAATTTTGTTCAAAAATTATATTTTTGGGTGTAGAAAATGGTTGATAACTGACATTGTTAAGTTCAAAATTCAACTGTTTGGTTGAGATTTAAATTGTATTTAATATAGTAATATGAAAGTTGAAAATTCGAAAGAGTTCAATTTTGTTTGCTTCAATTTGCAGATTAGTTTTATTAAATGAATCATCCTCGAGCTGATTTTCTTTTTGTATTTCAGGTATGCATTTGGGCTGTGAAGCACGACCGATCTTTTGAACTCGAGCTGTTTTGTGCAGTCAATGTACTGCAATTTATTTTTTTGGCATTGAGACTGGATAATTTTATTACTTGGAGCTGGGAGGTTGTATTTGTGCCTCTTTGGGCGCTTTTGTGTTTATCACTAGTAGCTGTTTTATATGCGATCGTATTCGCTGCCGTTTTATTAAGGACACCACAAATAAATGCCCGACAGAGGCGTACTTCTTTAAATTCTGCTCTCGCATACACCTTTCTAGTGGTACCCATATTAGTCTTTCAAGTAAGTCTTTTTTTCTTTCTTTCACTCACTCTGCATGCTATTTAATTCGTCAAGTTTACCTTGAGCCTATTTATGAATTTATTTCTACCATTCCGCATATCGTCTCTCTTAAAGTTGCTTTTGTTTTATAAGGTGGATTACAGTCCATTTCCATTATATATGCAAATTAGGGATTTAAATTTTAGTACAAATAATTTTGGCATGTGGAAGTTGCGAAAAAAGTTCTTAAAATTCTGTTCTTTCATTTGAAGAATTGCAAACATATTGAAAGGTTTTTTTTATGCATTTTTAAAATTCGTACTATGTTGTCTAGATTTGTTGAATCTATTATAATTTTTAAAATTAATTAATTTTACCGGTTTCAATGAATGAGAAAACCCTTTTGTTTTTATATTAATTGAAAGAAACTTCGGATTCCAATGTAAGAATAACCATAGTCTCGTACAACTTTAAACTATATAGTTTTATTTCGAGAAGTGTTCTTTTGTTTTTAATCGTTCGTATTCTAATGCACTTGAGTTTAAAAATATAAAAATTAGAATGAACTTTTCGTCACATTTTAAACAAATTTCGGATTTTCAATTTCCTTCAATTTTTCAGCAAGTAAATTACCCGTAGATACATATGTAATTTAACTCATTACACTAAAGTGGTTTATTTAACTGGTTTTAATTAAAAAGAATTGCAAAATTGTTCTATTTATAAAGTACAAATCTAAATTAGAAATTAGAAAAAAAATATGAAGTTATCCAGAGTATGCTTTTTTACGTTTTAGTTATTAAAAAAATGGAATTCATTATACTGTTTATTTGGCTGTTCGTATCTTTAAAATAAAATTTTTTTCCGTTACAAATAAATATTACACAGATTTGTCTCCTTTTTCACATTTTTTTAACTTACCTTTTTTAGCTTGTTTCAATTGTCAAAGTAAGATTTTATTTACAATAACCTTGTGAGACCGCATCCACTTACATTCAGTTCCCTATTTAGGAAAAATTTTTTTTTTACAAAGTTATGAATATTTAAATTTTATGAAGGATGAAGCAAACTATTAAAAAGATTTGTCCATCTTAAAAGTGTGGTATTATTCAAATTAATTCAGGAATTTAAATTTTCTTCTTGCGTGTGGTAGAACTTTTAGTTTTTTTTTCTCAAGCTGGTGGAGAGTTCTGTAAAAACTTCAAGAAAATAATAAATTGAACTTTTGAAATTTTAGCGTAGAAATAATTTGTTGTCTTCCCACTAATTAATGGAACTTTTTCGTGGCACCTGTTTATCACCTATTTTTTAAAAATTCTACCTTCACCTTTTTTAGGGGAAATAGGTACTATCATGACTGTATTAGGGTCAGAGATGAAGTATTTGAAATTAATATTTTTGAGAATTCTGTTTTAAAAGCGAGGACAAAGAACCGTCGAATAACCATCAGATTATTCTAATTAGAAATAACAATTTATGCTTCACGAATTTGATAGTTTTAAAAACTAATGTAATTTATTTGTTGATTACAAAAACTTGATATTTGAAATAATTATTTTCAATGTAACCATTTAAACGATTTTTAATTGCTGTTCCTAAATATTATTCTTATCAAGATTTTTATATGAGTAGTTCTAACTAGATTTGCGTTTAGGTTCAAATTCAAAAGCTTGGAATGAGAAAAACGTTACTTTAAAGAGAAACGTGGGCAAACGTGGACACGACTTTCATATTTGATTAATTTTGAAAGATTATTGATCTCTAAATTATCATGATTTTAATAAGTTTTGAAACTTTCAATATAATTTACGCAATGAGGAGAATAAAAATCGTTATAAATTTTTAGTGACAATTTATTGAAATTCTGTAAATACCATTAGTTTCGCTATATGATACAAAATTATATTATTTTAGAACTTATGGCAAGTTGAACACAAAAGATTCGTATTTTGCGATTGCAGAATAAAGTAACATTTTCTTGATTATTTCAAAAACTAATAAAGTCATCGAATTCATTTATAGAACTATAAACATACGCACTAAATTTTATTTTGGGATATGTTATTAAAAAATTAAAATTTGACCTGAAAAAAATATGACCCAGGGATCAACTAAAACGACGGTTTTTAGCGCGTATCCCCTTTTGATCGCCAACGGTTCAATTCATCTCTATCGTTGAAGGTTGAACTATTTTGTAGAAAACTAATCTTTTTTAATTAAACATTCAACTACTTTTATCAAAGTTAAACTACATTCTTAAACATTTATTTTTTGATTGAAGACTTATGTTTGGCTGAAAATTAAAATATTTTTCTGCATCAATTTCATCTTTTATTAAAATATAAACTATGACACGTTTTTGCAGGGATTTTATCTTTTTAGGTTGAAAATTCAACCATTATGTTAAAAATTTAATTATTTTGTTGGAAATTCAAGCATCTCGTTTAAAAGCCTTCTTTTATAGTAGAAAATACGCTTTTTGTTTATAATAAATTAATAAATTTGAAATTTGTATCTGAAATGCTGTTTTATTCCGTTTACGAAAGATTCCACGTTATAATTTTTGTAAGATTCAAATGCAGATAATGATGAAGAAAAATGAAAAGTTAGTGAAGGAAAAATTAGGGAATTTTGAAAAGGAAGTTCTCGGACTTCCTGCCTAATTCTACTAGCAAAAAAGTGCTGTAAAGTAAAAATTATGTACAGAAAGGGGGGGGGGGGCAGACATATTTTGTTACAGGGAGGGTGGTGGGGTATTAGGGAGCCTAAAATCCATTACGTAATTTGAGTACGGTCCCTGAACATAAAATGAGATTTTGATTTAAAAATTTCGTAAAACGAATAGAAAGCGCTAAGGAACGTTTATCTGGCCCTGAATTTTTGTAGTTGTATAAAAAGTAAAAAACAAAATGTGTTTGAAAAAATTATGAACATTTAAAATTAGGTACGGACATATGTATGGCATATCGTTAACTGTAGTTCTACCGAGTTTCTTTTTTTCGCAATAATTGTGAAGACAAATTAAATCCACTTTGTTTTTTAGGCGTATTTTTAAAATAATAATTTTGTTTCTAGGTATTATTAGCAAATAAACTTGATGGCGATATTTCGTTGCACTACACGACTGTAGCAGCTCCACTAATATTTTCTCATATGACTCTTATATGTATGTCATTTGGGGCAAAGGGTGGAAATAAGTGTAAGTAGAGTTTGTGTATTTAGAATATTTTTTTTCCCAACCATTACCATTATCATTAACATTTTCCAATTTTCTTATTAATGATATTTTCATCGGAGAAACCGTAAATATTTCTTCAAAGATTCGAAACTATAAATAAAAATATTTGGATTAAAATGTCTATAAAATGTAGAGTAGCCGCTGGACCGGGAAAAATCGGGAAATGACCGGGCAGCACCAGGAAATGGCAGTGAATTTATTTTTTGATCGGGAATTTTACAAATTTTAAGAAAAAGTTTCTTTCCAAATTTGATTTTAACCACTCTTTAAAGAATTATTTAGTTTGTTATCTTTTTCAATTGTGATATCATTCAGTTTAGAAAGCGTAATTCAAAAATCTTTCACTTTAAAAATTTCCCATTTCAGATTTTAATTTTTAAACTTACATTTTAATCCGAAAAATTAATATTGGATTTTACAAGACGATTTGAAATTAGTTAATAATTTTAGAATTTTCAGATTTTAACATTAAAAATTAAACTGTTTCAGTTGGAAGGTCTGATTATTTCAAATAATGTAAACGCCCGATTAAAGTTTTGCAAAACTTTGAACTTACGATTTTAATTGTTCTATTTAAAAACTTTTAAATTGCAAGTCAAATTGTTGAGTTTTGATGTATAAATCATTCGTGTAGTTTTAAACAACTGCAGAGATCGAACAAAAATATTTTAGCTTTTTAAAAATTGTGAAAGGCTCAGAAGAATGAAAAACATTTTCTTAAGGTTCCTAGGAAAATTGAAAATAATTTTTTATTAAAAAATATTAATTCTAAGATAATAAATGAAAAGATTTAGAAATATTTACAGAATTATGAAAATTGAATGTGGAAGATTTTAAGGAATGTTTTAATTTGGTTGAATTTTATAAACATTTTAGGAAAAATGCGAATCATTATTAAAACGTTTGAAAAGTCCTGAACAAATTTTAAAGCAAAATTTAAACTTAGATAAAGTGTCAAACAACGCGTAGAATTGTTAGATTTTGAAATAATATTTTGAATCGTTTTAAGGATTTTAAAACTATTTAAAATTTAAATAATTAATTTAAGAAGTGTTTAGTTTATAAAAAATGTAATGGTTTCATTTTTAATATTTCTAGTTTAAAATTGCTTAAAATGATATAATTTCGGAGATTTTTTAATTCATTGCTGGATTCTTCAATTTAGAGCATTGAAAATGATAACTTGCATTTATATTTTTGGAACTGAATCTGAATATTTGAACTCTACAATTTATGAAAGTTTAAAGTTTCTTATTTTGCAGTTTAATTGCATTTAATTCATAATTGTTCATTTGAAAAGTTGTAGTAGCTTTCATTGTATATGTGTAAATTATTGAGTATTTGAATACAGCATTTTTGAATTATAAAACTTTCAAATTTCAATGTTAAAAATTTAAAATCCAAGAGTTTCACTTTGAGTTTTTTTTGCTTCAAATGTAATAAGAGAACCGGGAAATGATCGGGATTTTTTTTACTAAAACTGCCACCCTGAAAATTAAATGAATTGGAATTTTATACTTAAAGTATGAAATATTTTCTTATAGGGTGGTTTGGGATAAGGAAAGATTTTTGCCATTTTCTTCTGGGCCTCTGTCCGCTGCTTCAGGAGTACGGCAATATCTCTTATCAATCAAGAAACGAACAAGATCAGCCGCCTTCCGAGCCAATGTTTTCTGAAAAAGGAGAAAAGCACGTCAAGAAAATCGACCTGTCTAAACCCGTTGTGCCTATAGTCTCCATAGACATGCCCGATTGATCGTTCTGGCTTAGGTACTCACTTTAAAAAAAACGAATCTGTTTATTCGGAAACAGTTTTCATTACAAGGCTGTAATGAGAATTCTGGTGCTCGAGGTTGCTACGTACGCACCTCAAGGTGTTTATTGGTGGGCGCAATTCAGGTATGAGAAATAAAATATTCGATGCTGAAGATGTAAGTATGGGCAGATTTCGGTTCTAAATCTATGATTTAAAAAAATGTTAACTAATTTTGTGATGATTAATTTCGAAAAAAAGAGACAATACTTCTTTTTAAGTTGCAAAATTCGATTCGTCCATTCTCAATTTAAATCATAGGTCTTATTAATCGATTTGCACGACGCTGGATCGTTTGTAAAAATAAAACTTAAAATGTAAATAGAACTTTGGGTTAATTAAGTATTCGCATACTAAAGATTGTTAAAGTACTAAATAAATTAATCGGTTTTACAGTTCGACATTCTTTAAACGTACAAGTTAAGTTCACACCCGTCCAATTACTTAATTTTGTTTATCAGAAATCGCCCCAGTGATATTCGAAAGAGAAGTTATTAGAGATTTTTATTAAGATTTTTTTTAAAACAGTCGCTGTCGCCATGTGCGAATGTTATTGTCGAGCTCTATTTGAATTTTGTGGTGCTAATTATAAATACGTTTTTGTGGCTTTTAGATTTAACAATACTTTCTATTTACATTTTCAATTAATGAATCGTTTGGGAAATTGTTTGTTAAAAATAAGCTTAATTCAGTAAGGAATTGGATTAATTAAATGAGAAAACATATCTATTTTATATTTCTACTTACATGTTTGATTTAAAAACTTATGGGACAAAGATGATAAAGTATAATGATTACTGAATGTTTTACTTTAAAAAATAGTGTAAGGAAGTAAATTTAGGTACAATTGACAATCATTTTGTTGTTTTGATTCCTCATTTTTCACATTAAATCTTAACATTTGGTTTCCCACTAGAAATATTGAATTAAAATTTTGCCTTTCAATACTCGCTTTCCTTTTGTTTTCCACGATCAACATTTTTTATTCAATCCTTGTTGTAATTGTTATACGCTGGTATTTGTTCGCTTCCGCTTAAATTCAAATTTGACCAAATGAATGAATAAATATTACATTTTTCTATTGCAAAAAATATAATGTTACAAGATTAACTTAAACACCAATTGTAAATACGATTTCATGGCTTAGAGATGTAGACAATATTGACATTATTATTACATATTTAAACTTATTGACAAAATAAGAGATTTCAAAATCTAGAAAAAAGTTCAAAAGTCTATGCTTAAGTATTCAATCGTTAATTAAGCCTGTGCAAAAATGGCCAATAAAGAATGGAAAAGTTGTTTCGATTCTGCGACGTGTTTGAATATGGACTTTAAAGCGCAATAGATTTCTATGTCTATCCAAGCAAACGTGTGATAATTGGCTTTATTGAGAAACAAAATGAAAAGAGTAATTTGTACTTAGCGATTACTCCTTTTGGAATACAAGACTGAACGCCTCGCATTGATGAATCGTATTATTAATAAGCTAAAAATAAATCAGAGAGTGGCTGACGTATCGCTCGATGAAAACTGACTGCGAGAGTTTTATTGTTAACGTTGCTGGAAAAAATAGACATTAGGATCCGATCACTTATTAAATTGTATCATAGAAATGTAAATATTATTTTGTATCATAGTACCTACAGCCGTATATTCTATTGGCTTTATTATACATTATACATATCTACTGATTGCGATGGTTGGCTAATTAAAAATATTACTTTGTTTTGTATGAATTCAGCAGAATGGAAACAATGGTCATTATAGCCCAATAAAATATATATTTTTTGGTACCCAAAATCTTCTCAAATTACTTAATACGATTTTTCAGTTATGTTTTTACTTATTAACGTCTGGCGCATAGTTTGAAATGAGATATTTAATTATAAACTTTAAAGCTCTCAATTCGAAAGTGTCCAACTTTGAAAATGTGAAATTATCAATTTAGGTTTCACTTTCAATGTAAAAAAATACGGATTACTTCAAATTTCGATTTATTAAATTTTAAATGCTTCAAATATGAAGCTATTTAATTTTTCATTTGAGCACTATTGCCAAACAGTTGAAAATTTTTATCTGCGATTTTTAAAAATAAACAATTCCCAATCCACCTATAGAATATTTTTTTAAATTAAGGGTAAGCCAAGAGAGTATGAAAATATGAAACTAAGAAATTCGGAAATCAGTTTTCTAATGTGACTATAATAAAATAAAAATCGGTTAAAAATATATTTGCAGAACAGTTTTCAATATTCATCAAATCATTCATCAAATCACTATTTTACGATTTTAATTTGATTTTAGCATCCTTTCAAAACATCTTATCATTTTGTAGTATGATAAATTAATATGGAGCGTTTGTGGACATCAGATAAAAAATATTACGCAAAAATAGTGATCATTATTAACTGTTATTTTCAATCAACGTTCATAAATTGATGTTTTACTATGCTCAAATCCTCGTGTTTAAACAATTATAAGTGCTAACCATAATGTGACAACGATCACAGAATTATCGCCAGGTGATAATGATTAATTAGGACAGCTTATGGAAAGACAAAGTTTTTGTCGGATTTTTTAGGATTTCTAGGAATTTTGATGGTTCCCAGGGTTTTTGGTTGATTTTTCGGTATCATAGGAAATATCAGAACTCATGCAATACCTTATGATATATCCGCTTTCACGCAATTAAACGGAAGTGTGTAATGTTTTCGGTGAATCTCAGGGGGCATTTGAAAATATTTGAATAATTGGAAAGTACTGCAAAGAATTTTCAAATCAGGAAAGAATATTTTAAAGTGAAATTTGGGAAACTTGTGGAAACTTATGTAACTTATGGGAATTTCTTAAAATCTTTGTAAATTGAGCGCACCAATCATAAAAGGGCGTCTCCACCCTAAATTCGGTGAAAGTATTGTCCACAGGCAGAAAGCGGAACAAAAAGAGGTGTCAAATAAAAAAATGCATTACATTATCCTGAAAAAAGTCGACATTTTTTCTGATAATTAATGGCGAGAAGAATGGTACGTGAGTATGATTAACGATATAAATATTTTGAATAATTAAATAACAATAAATTTTACAATGGGCCATCGAAAAAAAAAATCTGCGAAAAACGAATAATATTCAGTTACTGTCACGCGCGAACGCTGGATGAGCTGCTTCCGTGCCGAGCGTTTTTTATGAAATGATCCAAAGTTACAATAGAGAGGTTCCAGGTGAGGAATATCAGAGTTGTTAACCAGATCAGCGATTTCCCTTAAACTGGGGGAAATAATAGTGTTAGATAGGTAAGACATTGTGGTAAAATATTTTTGAGAAAATTTCAAAATTGTAGGAATTACGTCACTTTGAAATTTTTTGATGAATTTTTT